>JAODPA010025071.1:0-37565 GCA_025585075.1 Nepenthes mirabilis | reverse complement strand
TGTGTGTGTATGTTGGTATAATTATATGTATATTTAAGTGTTTATAGCCTAATGTGTTTACATAAATCTATATATATGAGTTTGGAATGTTTGAAATAATGATCATCGGTTAAGTGAATATTCCCGTATTTCTTTGATGAATTCCGGTAAAATATTCTTTGTGTCAACTTTGTTAGCGTGCTTATATTTATTGGCACTCTATGGCTATGTTGAGGAGATTGTATGAAAACACTAAGGTATCGGGTCAAATGGGAGGCTACGAAACCTTAGTGTAGTCTATACTTTTCCGATGCTGAATCCATATTCCGAGAGTTGAGGTCGTTTGGATGGATGCTTATAATCCTGTGAACCGAATTGTGAGATATCAGTGGATATCGAGCCGAGGTGGTGCTAGATTTAACTTGATAATGATATGAATATTCTGTGGATCAGAGGATCACAGAATATGTGAAGGTTATCCGATGGGATAACGAGAGTGTTGATTCGGTACTTGTACACTACGGCTGGCAAGTATCATGAGACCATAGGGTCGCTTGTCAAACTTGCGAGCACCGGAACCTTGAGATTACCCGCTGTGGGTCGGGTGTGTGAATTGAGGGTTCACAGTGATGTATAAGGTCCAAGGAGAATTTCGTGATATCTTGTATATTTGGGACCTCATTTGTAAAGGGTTCAATGGAACTTATGCCGTGATTGTTATTCGGATTCATTAGAATCCAATTTGCATCCTTGAGTCTTGTTGTCATATGGCTTTGAGTCGTGGATACGACATGTTGTTGAATCTCGGATAATTATCCATGTAATTATGTTTGGAGACACTTTATTGTATTCCATTAATTTATTGTTTATTTACTTGTTGGGCCTTATGCTTACCTTACGTTTTATTGGCTCCAGTGTAAGGTTATGACAGGTTAGATGAAATTAAGTTGTGGCTGAAGAATTTCAGGATAGAGACTATCTTGGGATAAGAAGCTTGTGACTGGAAGCTCTAAAGTTAACTTGATTGATCAAGGTTTTATTGTCGGGATTGCGTTTTCAGAGTTTAGATTTTTATAAGCATTTATTGTATTTAGAACATTTATTATGGGAATTAAAAATCAATATGTATTATTTAGTGATGTATTTATGAGATCATTTATGATTTTGGATTTCCGTGTGGCTGTTTCGGATCGGGTCGGGTGACTCAGGGTCGGGGTGTTACAGAAAATTTATAAAAATATTAAGAGTTATATGCTAGGAAGAGATAGCACAAAGAATTTTGGATTCCTTTGAAAAAACCCACTTCCGTCGTTACTTCCATCCTTATTCGGCCAGCGTTTGTTTATGCTTTAGGTCAATGAGCCAATCAAGACATTTTATTATCACTACTAAATTAACAACATGCATGGGCAATGGGCGTTGGATTATAAGAATGGAAGAAATTTCATATTTATATATAGTTGAAAATTTAAATTAGATTTGAAAGGTTTCGAATTGAATTTTTGAATCTATTTGTTAAGATCATGTATACCACAGGTCAGGATGAGAGCCTTCAAAGAAATCTGAATTCAATTCTTAGAATATTTTTTGAAGTTTAAATTTGTTTTCCTGACTCAACAATTTAAATTTAAAAAGAGAGAGATAGAGATAGAGGAAGGGAGAGGGAGAAACAAGTATAGAGGATTAGACTCAGTATTTTATGAGGAGAAAGATGGTGTTTGGGGGACAAGCTCTGTATCCATTTTATGTGCAATCTAAAATTGTGAGACTAAAAATTTGAAATTTTTATTAAATTATTGACTATCAGAATATTTTAAGGTTAAGTCTTTTTATAACTATTATCCCTTAGATATCAAGTTGATGGGTATACTGTAATTGGGCTGACCCAACGGTCAAAGAAGGCCTAAATAACCTGTTGGACAGCCAATTCTAACATTGGCCCAATAGGAGGTGAAGGCCCAAATCCTGAAATGCCCAAACGCTCTCCCAACGGTCAACGCTAGCATTGACCGATTAAGACACAAGCGGGCGGCTAACTCGCGCCCAGAATGGTCAACTCGAGCGTTGACCGGAATCACTGTAACAATAGGCCGAAAATAAAAAGGCTTTTCATAGGCTCGGCCCACTTAAGCCTACGATCGAGCAGACGACCAGCAACGGCTCTTTCAGTACCTTCCACGAACTCAGCCAGCACCCAAAAAGGATATTGACAAAATCAACACCCTTCCCATAAGGAATGCGCCAGATTTTTTCAATCTCCTACCAATTGGGGCTCTCTAATGGTAGAATGTATGGATGGAAGGTGAGCAATTTGGAAAGCCGCTAACCGTCAGGAACGGAAGCAATCTCCGCAAGTTTGGCAACTTGTGCGTCCCTGTAGAAGGAAGGCCATCCAGAATGACGCAGAGGATTATACCTTCCAATCAAGAAAGATCACCCTATCACCCTTTAAGTAAGCCCTAGAATCCTCATTCAGGGCATGCAAACTTCTACTCGCACAATGCCCACAACGACAACTAAGATAGACATACCGTTCTTTGCTCTATGCTGACACTCAGAAAACCCAAGGTATACAAACGTACTTCTTACAGCTGTTTACTGCTTCCCCACCATCCAAATTCAAGAAGATGGATTTACCTCTCTTTTATCTGGAGATCCACACACTCTTGCACTCTCTCTTTCAATCTCAATTCCAGTAACCTTCTCAGATTTCGAAGGCTATTTACTGACCTGAACGTTGGAGTGTTTTCGATGTAACAACTTCCCACCGACGCACAAACCTCCTGCTCTTTTTAGTGGTGTGCAGGATCCAAACCCAATAAATGGAGTTGGAATCAGGACAAGCGGATCCGCCCTAATCTGTTCGAAATTCGGATCCAATGATGCATTATTGGCGCCGTCTGTGGGAAGCGCTTACAAAAAGCCAACCATAATTCCTCGCAACGCTCTCTTTTTACTGCCAGATTCATCTGCAATGGTGAATACGAGAGTCCAAGCTAGAGATCCCGCTAGAGACGCCATTTCTCCCGACCAAGACCGCGCTGCAGGTACCCTGGTCAATGGGACGACAGGCAGGGCGCCAACGCCTTTCTTTTAGCAATTGATGGAGTAGATACAGACCAACAACCGTCTGCCCCAAATACTCTGCTCTCGACAATAGCAGCCACAACAGGTGGCTCCGCCAGCAACCGTCCCTGCGTCGGCCACCAAAAAAGGTGGTCAGAGAAAAAAGAAGCCGGCCAGAAGGCCCGAGAGGCCCACGAATAATCCAATCACAGTCTCTTTGCGTGCTCCAGGCCAGAACAGGCCTGAAGAGCGCTCTGGGAGCACAACGCCGGGAGAAATTTTGGAGAGAAGAAATCCCCGATACTCTCGGGTAGAAAATAGGAACTCAATCCAGGAGCGAGCCTCTAAGACTGCCAGGTCCGCTGGAGGTAGTAGCCTGCCGGCTATTGAACCCTTCGAGTACAAAATAGAGTGGAGAGCTTACCTCAACTCTAAGAGGTCTGCCAACGCTGCTCGAGCAGATCCGCGGGTGGATAAGATTTGGAACTGCGTGTTCAAGGACGATGAGCGCACTGTTGACCTTGATAGATCTCCTTTCATAGCGGAGACTTTAAACCGTCCACTGTCCACCAAGTTCAAGATGCCTTCCCTTGATTCATACGATGGGAGCAGTGATCCAGTTGACCATTTGGATCACTTCTGCACCCATCTGAGTTTACAAGGGTTGGAAGACTCAACAATGTGCCGCTACTTTCCGTTCACGCTAAAGGAAGATGCCTGTATCTGGTTTCATCACCTCCCTTCAGGCACCATCAGCAGCTTCCGGGAGCTCACAGATTCTTCCTGGCTCAGTACGCCTCGAGCCGATAGGAAGAGAAGCAACCGTGGCACCTTTTCTACATCAAGCAGAAGTCAGGAGAGAACCCACAGCAATTTCTAGACCGCTTTGTGGTAGAGGCCAGGCGGATTTTTCGGATCACGAAGGAGATGAAACTGTGCAGTCTCATCTTCGCGCTGATCTATAGGGACTTCTTCAAGCACCCGGCCCATAAGAATCCACAGATCTTTCGGGAGGCGAAGTCAATCACCCGGGCATACGCAACGGCAAAGGAGGCCAATGAAGCAAAACGTCCAGAATGGACAGATCAGCCTCGATCATTCCCTGGAGAGGAAAAAAGAAAATACAGCGACAGTGATCACTCCCGCTGGAAGCAGTACAGAATTGGGCTGCCAGAACGCAGAGATTACGGGCCCACCAGCTTTACGCCCCTGACGGACACACGCTCAAATGTCCTTATACAGATCCGCAAAAAAAAATTCCTGAAGTAGCCAAAACCACTGAAGGACACTAGGAACCAGTTGAAGTACTGCGACTTCCACTGCTCTGTTGTGAAGATTGCAAGACACTATAGAGGGAGATTGATGAGCTGATTCGCAGGGGCCACCTCACCAAGTTCATTAAGAGCCCTAAGCAGAATTCTAGAGCAGCTGGCAGAGAAGAGTAGGAGCCGTCTCCTCCCCAAAATCGGGTTGCAGCAGGGGTGGTTAATATGGTCACCACCCGACCTACCAAAAACCCAGTCGACAATAAGGAGTAGCAGATTCGGAGGAATAAGCAGCGCACGGTTGACAACACCATTAGCTTCAATGACAATGATTTGAGTCATGTAATGTCCCCCCATGCTGACCCCCTTGTTGTATCCGCGCTCATTTCAGATGGTAGTATCAACTATTGGTTGAAACGAGTATTTATTGATAATGGTAGTTCAAAGGACTTGCTTTACTTGGATGCATTATTTAAACTAGACTTAAAAAAGAACCAATTAAAACCTGCCGAGGGCCCATTGTATGGCCTTGACAACGAGCCAGTGCCCGTCCAAGGGACTATTCAACTGGAGGTCACCTTGGGCACGTATCCAAAAACAGCGAGCCGAACACTCACCTTCTTGGTGGTCGACTTACCCTCTGTTTATAACGCTATACTAGGCAGGCCGTGCTTAACAGCGTTCGGGGCAATCACCTCAATTCCATACCTCAAGATGAAGTTTCCAACACCTTACGGTGTAGGAGAGGTATTAGGTGACCAAGTTATTGGGTGGATATGCTACATGTCTCAGGTTGCCCCTAGCGGCAACACTAGAACAGTTGGAAAACTCAATCATCGAGATGAGACAACCCTACAACAAGCGCAATCTGGCGAAGCCACAGATCTAGTCCCATTGAACCCGGAGGAACCAGAAAGGTGTGTACAGATCGGTGGCTCACTCGCCGGAACACTGCGCGAAGAGTTAATCACGTTCCTGTGACGGAACGCTAATATTTTTGCGTGGACTCCAGCAGACATGCCTAGGATTTCGGCTGAGGTGATGGTCCATAAGTTGGGGCTTGAACTTGGCCGGAAGCCCGTTAGGCAGAAATGGAGAAACCACTCCGTAGAAAAGCTAATCACCATCCGGGAGGAGGTGAAGAAACTGCTGGACGTAGGATTTATTAGAGAAGTCCACTACCCAGATTGGCTCTCTAATGTCGTCCTGGTGAAAAAAAGTAATGGAAAATGGCGAATGTGCGTCGATTTCACCGACGTTAACAAAGCCTGCCCAAAGGACAACTCTTCCTTACCCAGGATCGACCTGCTGGTTAACTCGACAGCCAGACATGAGCTGCTAAATTTCATGGATGCCTATTCGGGTTACAACCAGATCCGAATGAGTACGGAGGACGAGAAGCATACCTCGTTCATGACTGATCAAGGAACCTATCAGTTGGAGCAACCTATCAACGACTAATCAACAATATGTTTGAAAAATAGATCGTCGCAACATGGAGGTTACGTCGATGACATGCTCGTCAAGAGCAAGGTCACCGGCGACCACATCAGTGACCTGGTGGAGTCATTTGAGGTGCTCCGCGAGTATCTCTTGAAATTGAACCTGGCTAAGTGTGTCTTCAGGGTAGTCTCCAGTAAATTCTTGGGTTTCATCGCCTCCCAACGGGGAATTGAGGCAAACTCAGATAAGATTAAGGCCCTCACAGACATGGCTCCCCCGCGGAGCGTAAAGGACGTCCAGTGATTGACTGGGCGGCTGGCAGCGTTGTCCCGCTTCCTCGCGAAGTCTGGCGACAAGTACCAGCCCTTCTTTAAGACCTTAAGAGGGACAAAATCCAACAGGTTTCAATGGCCGACAGACTGCCAGACCGCTTTAGATGAATTGAAGCGGTATCTGGCCAGCCCGCCGTTACTAGTGTCACCCAAGGGCAGAGAAGAATTGTATCTTTACCTAGCAGTGTCGGAAGTATCTCTCAGTTCCGTCCTCGTACGCTAGGACTCCGACACTCAATGGCTGGTCTTCTACATAAGTAAAATGTTGACCGATCCAGAGACTCGCTACTCGTGCGCAGAAAAACTGGCATTGGCACTTATATTCTCTGTGCGAAAGTTAAGGCCATACTTTCAGGAGCATCATGTAGTGGTCCTCATAGACCAACCTCTGAAAAATATACTTCAGAAACCTGACGTTTCTAGACGGCTGCTAAAATGGGCTATTGAGTTCGGCGAGTTTGATATCGAATTCCAGCCCAGACCCGCTGTAAAAGTATAAGCTCTGGCTGACTTTATTATTGAGACCACAACCCCAATTCTCGAAGAGCAACCCACAGAAAGCGCGGTACAGCTTGACGGAGTTTCGGAATGGATACTCCATGTAGACGGGTCATCTACGGACGCTGGCAGTGGCATTGGAGTGGTCCTCATGACCCCCGACGGGTTCGAGGTAAAGTATTTCCTCAAACTCGATTTCCCGACAACTAACAACGTTGTCGAATACGAAACCATGTTAGCTGGATTACGATTAGCAAATGAGTACTCCGCCAAGAGGTTGGCGGTCTACAGCGACTCCGAACTAATCGTTAACCAGGTTAACTGAGATTTCGAGGTAAGCAACCCTCACTTGTCCAAGTACTTGGCAAAGGCGAGTGAGACCGCCCAGGGTTTCAACAAACTAACCCTGGTTCATGTTCTCAAAACTGAAAACTGGAAGGTAGACCAACTGGCTAGAGCCGCTGTAGCCAAAAATCGAGAACAATACTTGAGGGACATGAGGGAGATTTTGAACGCTCCCAACATAGAGAAGCAGGAGGCGATACAGATTTCCAAAGTGAAAAACTAGATGACACCCTACCTTAGCTATCTGACTGACGGATCATTACTAAAAGACGCAGAGAAGGCTAAGCGAAACAAAAGAACAGCTGGCTGGTACACTGTGATTGACGGACGGCTATATCGCCGTGGCTACTCAATCTCATACCTCCGATGCCTAACTCCTGAAGAGGCTGACTACGCCTTGGGTGAAGTGCACCTTAAGATTTACGGATTACACATTAGTGGGAAAAACTTAGCCTTCAAGGTCATGCGGTAGGGCTACTACTGGCCCTCGATGAAAAAGGACGCACTCGAATTTGTGAAGAAGTGTTAAAGCTGTCAGCTTCACAGTAACCTTCACCACCAGCCGTCCGCTGACCTGAAGACACTTCAGGCCTCTTGGCCCTTCGCGCAATAGGGGGCTCGATATTCTCAACCCATTTCCCGTTGCTACGGGACAAAAGAAGTTCATTATCGTGGGTATCGACTACTTCACTAAGTGGGTCGAGGCCGTCCCACTGGCAAAGATTACGGAGCACAACGCTCTTGAATTCCTTCTCCAGAACATTATTTGCAGATTTGGCGTCCTTGAGGTCATCGTGACCAACAACGGGACCCAATTCTCGGGAAAACGCTTCACCAAGTATTGTTCCAGCCTTGACATCAAGTTGGTCTACACTTTGATGACATACCCCCAAACGAATGGACAGGTGGAGGTCATGAACCGAATGCTACTCCACGGATTAAAGACCAAGTTAGAGGACGCAGGGGGCTCCTCGGTAGACGAGCTCCCCTCAAGTCTCTGGTCTTACCGGCCAACACCAAAAGAACCAATGCGTGAGATGTCCTTCAGTCTCTGTTACGGGACTGAAGTGGTAATCCCGATCGAAATAGAGCTTCCAAGTTTTAGGGTGGAATCGTTTGACCCACAGGGTAACTCCCAAAAAATTAGGGAACACCTAGACTTCTTAGAAGAAGCCTGCGACGCCGCTAGAATGCGGACAACGGCCGACCAACATCGAATTGCACAATGCTACAACAAAAAAGGTAAAGGCGCAAAAATTCGATATTGGAGACCTGGTCTTACGAGGCGTCGAGGCCACAGGCAAGTTAGGTAGCCGCAATAAGCTCTCCCGTAATTGGGAAGGGTCTTTCCTAGTCTCCGTTGTTCTGTGAAACGGAGCATGCAAACTCCAAAATCAGGACAAAAAGTTGGTCCCACGAACGTGAAATGCGATCCGCCTCAAACACTACTTCCAATAAAGGGCCCAGGTACGTATTTACATTATTGTGTGTACGCATTCGCCTGCTTGTTTCAATTCATCAAAATGAGTGGTTCCTTAGCATACTGCTTTTCCCTTCCTGTGTGCATATATATATGTGTTTGCTTTGCAGGTTACCCGAATTAGACTGCTTCTAAGTCGGAAGGGCCCTCACACTCTCTTTAATAAACCCTGGTCATTCAGACGGCCCATAAGTGGTCGAACATGAACCTTGGTCATCCGAGCTGCCCATTAGCGGTTGTATTCAAACCTTGGTCATCCAGGTAGCCCATAAGTAGTCTAGTGTGAACCTCGGTCATTCGAGCAGCCCGTTATCGATTGTATTAAACCCTAGTCAGATCTAAACCTTAGTCATCCAAGTAGCCTGTAAGCGGTCAAAATCTTAGAGGCTAGCACAGCATACGTAACGACCTCCTCCACGAGGAGATAGCGTGATCAGTCAACAATGATCGAAGGGAGAAAAATTCTTCTCTAACACTGGCCGCCCAAGTTAGCACTTGGGCAGGCTGACTTGGGCAACACCACCAAGCTTCACTCACAAGCCGCCACTACTAGGCCGGTTAACACACAGCTGCCTACCAAAAAGTCTAAGGATTTCACTTCTTTGGCAGCAATGCAATAGCCGCCAGCCAACTAAGTTGGCCGTCCAGTACAGTAAATGTGCAAGCACAAAACAGTAAAAAGAAATAGACACAAAGTGGGAAAATTCTCATTTTATTACTTTCAAACATATTACAGTCTACATAATACAAAGGGAAGACCAAAAATCAGCAAAAGACTAAGGAGGTGGCGGAGACGGCACCTGACCGTCTCGCGGATCCCTCACGAGACTTTCGCGGGTCTGGGCAGACTTGTTTGACATATTAAGTAGGTCTACCGGGAAATTATGGTCAATAAGCCGTGCGATACGCCGACACATATTGACCCCTTCCCACATCTGCGACCACATCAGCTGCTCAATCTCGTGGGGGCATATCCGGAGGCTCAGGCATTATCCAACTCCGCCAGCTGCCCTCCAAGCTGGCTAAGGCGCCCGGTGATCCGCTCGTTCTCCTGCCTTAGCCGAGCATTCTCCTCCTTTAGACTAGCATTCTCAGCCTTCGTATCGACTAGAACAATCTGCAAGGCGGCGGCATCAGACTTGTGCTCCGCCCCCAAAGCCGCTAGCTTCGCATCCAGCTAGGCAATCTCTGCCTCCTTGTCAGATATCACCCAGTCCTGTTGGTCAATTACCTTGGCAATGACAGCCATCACCTTCTCCTTCTGCACCGAAAAATAAAACAAATTAGGAATTCTAAAATGAGAAGTTATGCAGAAAGCATCACGAAAGATTATACCTCCCAGACTCTCCGTGCAGGCCTCTTAGGTTTGGCCCCAGTGGCGGTGGGCTGGAAGTAATACCCTCTCGAGCGGAGCTGGTGGCGGCCTCCTCCAGGAGTCCCTCATCAACATCGTCAACAGCGGCAGCAGGCGCCCCAGCGACGGCCTCCACTGTGGCCGCTGGAGGATTAAGATCAACCACCAGCTGCTCAGCAGGCATTTGCATGGGTGGTGAACTGATAGACGGCTCCTGCGCCTCCACCGGCGGCTCATAGGCTGGCTCTGGAAACACCTCCATCTGCGCCGCTCGAAGAACCACCTGTGGCGTGGGCTACACCAGAATAACGCCTTCGCCCCTAGTTTCCGGCAGATCCACAAGTGACTTCTCCAACCCGGTGGCGCTGTCAGGGCCGCTGCAAATCCCGACAGCAATATAGTCGAGCCCCGAAGATGATGAGAAGGGCGTCTCCACTACCATCGTTTTGGGTCGCGAGCCAATGAAGTCGTCGTCTGTTGGATGGGGGCGGATGAGAAGGCCCCTGGACTCCTCTGGACGCATCATCACCGCCGGCGGAGGCACCTTGAGCTTCTGAATAGGGAAAGGTGGTTTCCAATTTACCTTCTTGGTCTCTACCCTAGAGACCAAGAAATCTCTCCTGAAATTAGAGATGTGGTCCTTGACTAGTTTGTTTAGCAACTCTAAGGACGCCATCTTCTCCACAGACGACGTCCCGGTATAAACCTCCGGCACCTGACCCCAATCCTTTGTTAGGGATTAGGTCTCAGACACCCTCACAAAGAAGAACCAGTTCTTCCAGTTCTTCAGTGAGTCAAAGATGTCCGTATTTATCTTTAGGCCACTACGGGGAACCAGGGAGATCCACTTATCTTCCTGGTTTATCTTGAATAACCCCTTCACCATGGACATTGTTAATCCCCTAGAATGCTTACGAAGGAAGATACAAAAAGCGCAAATATACCGTATAGCATTAGCATGGAGTTGGGTGACGGAGACTCGCAGAGCTTGGAGGATCGACTGTAAGTCATTCGGAAGAGGAAGACGGAGACCGCTCCTCAGGTGAGCTACATACACTGTTACGTGTCCCGCCAGTGGAGAGAAGGCCCTGTCATCCTTATCCGGAATCCTCCACACAATGTCCTTTGGGATGTTAAATTCAACACATAGTGCCTTCACGTCGCTCTCTCGAAGAATAGAAGAGATGTCGGCAACAGAGGTCGAAGCCATGATTAACAGAGGACTTAGGGTTTTCTTTGGGAATAAAAACGGGTTGAAGACGAAGAAGGCAGAGCAGAAGGCATGAGAGAACACTCAGTGTAAGGAGGGAAACTTAAACGGCAATGTGTGAAACGTCTTAAACCTCCTTGAAAAGGCACGCCATCATTCCTGCCATGTGTCGCATCCCAAATGGGCCTCTTATGAAGTAAATCTTCTGACGCATTAATGGCCTGGATAGAGGTCCAACCGAGAGGAGGCACGTATCCACTTTTAGCCTGACAAGTCGGCTAATGACCACACGTCACTCAGGGCTCATAGAAAGTTCTCCGGAATCTGGTCAAAGACAGTCAATAGATCCGGTCAATTTTCTCATCCAGATCTGACCACATACGGTTAACAGATTCAATCAATTTTCTTCTCTGGATATGACCACAGACGGTCAACAAATCCAGTGAATTTTCTTCTCTGGATCTAACCAAAGATAGTTAACAGATCTGATCAATTTTCTTCTCCAAATCTGACCGAAAATGGTCAATAGATCCGGTTGACTTTCTTCTATGGATTTGACCAAGGACGGTCAACAGATCCGGTTGACTTTTTTCTCCGGATCTGACCAAAGACGGTCAACAGATCCGGTCAATTTTCTTCTCCAGATCTGACCAAAGACGATTAACAGATCCGGTCAACGTCTCAACCTTTCATAGAGTCCTCCATAATTTTTAAGTAACGAAGGGCAGTGAGGGGCATCCTATCATGTACATGTTGGAGGCCAGAATTTTGGCCACCGGCATGGGGAGCTAGTGATGGGTATACCGTAGCTGAGCTGGCCCAACGGTCAAAGAAGGCCAAAATAACCCGTTGGACGGCCAACTCTAACATTGGCCCAACAGGAGGTGAAGGCCCAAATCTTAAAAAGCCCAAACGCTCTCTCATCGGTCAATGCCAGCGTTAACCGATTAAGACACAGGTAGGCGGCCAACTCGAGTCCAGAACGGTCAACCTGATCGTTGACCTGATTCACTGTGGTAACAGGACGAAAATAAAAAGATTTTTCACGGGCTCGGCCCACTTGAACCCACAATCTAGCAGACGACCAGTAACGGCTCTTTCATCACCTTCTACGAACTCAACCAGCACCCAAAAAGGATATTGACAAAATCAACGCCCTTCCCATAAGGAAGGCGCCAGATTTTTTCAACTCCTGCTAACTAGGGCTCTCCAACGGTAGAATGCATGGAAGGAATGTGAGCAATTTGGAAAGCCGCTAACCGCCAGGAAGGGAAGTAATCTCAACAAGTTTGGCAACTTGTGCCTCCCTATAGAAGGAAGGCCATCTAGAATAACGTAGGGGATCACACCTTCCAATCAAGGAAGATTACCCTGTCACAATTTAAGTAAGCCCTAGATCCTCATTCACGGCATGCAAACTTCTACTCGCACAACGCCCACAACGACAACTAAGACAAACATACCATTCTCTACTCTCTACTGACACTCAGAAAACCCAAGGCATACAAACGTGCTTCTTATAGTCGTTTACTGCCTTCCCCACCATCTAGATTCAAGAAGACGGCTTTATCTCTTTTTCATCTGGAGATCCACACACTCTTACACTTTCTCTTTCAATTCTCAATTCTAATAACCTTCTCAGATTTCGAAAGCTGTTTACTGACTTAAGCGTCGGAGTGTTTTTGGTGGGACAACTTCCCACCGACGCACTGACCTTCTGCTCATTTTAGTGATGTGCAGGATCCAAATTCAGTGAACGGAGTCAGAATCTGGACAAGCAGATCCGCCCGAATCTGTTCAAAGTTCGGATCTGATGATGCATCACAAGTGTTTGATCATCTTATTTTTAGCAAAGAGGTTGACATTACCGTTATATGATAATTAATAAACATTTTGTTTGTAATGTGGTTATTGGCCACCTTTTGTCTTTAGACTAGGATTGGTTATTGACTGTTCTAATTAGTATCATCTCATATATTCTAAATTATGAAAAATGTTAAATATACCAGATTGTTAATTATGCACATTAGAAGGGTGATTGGCTGAACTGTAAAATATTGACCATGTTTGAAGAGTTGGTTGACCAACTAAAAATCCACTTATCACTTCCAAGTTGGTTTTTTTGACTTACTACTGCTTACTTTTGTATGCATAGTTTGGATCCAATCCCATAATCATCTGATAATTTAATTGGGCTGTTACTATTTATAGCCAATAGTTTGAGTATGCTTTAGCTGAGGGGACTTTTCATAGGCATCACTTCATAATTCATCATTCGAGGTTACTTTGTTTAGACTTTGATTTTTAGGTTTTTTATATCTAATTAGCTCCATCAGATTTTGAGCTTTTTATCACATTTATAAGCTTGAATTAGTCTTATTTTTTATGGGACCCAACATATATAATTTATATTTATTAATTGCACATAAAAGAATGTGTGTTAGCTAGTATAATTAATAAAAGTTACAGATAATATAAACTTGAATCGTAAATGCTATTGGGTTGAATGTGAGATGGATGGGGTATATAGATAATATGAGAAAGATGAGGGCTATCATCGGTATATAGATAAATATAAGATTATATCATAAATTCTATCGGACTGAATAGATAATATGATAAAAGATGAGGGCAATCAAGTTCAGTAGACGGGATATATTAATAAAAGAATGGGTTTTTTTGTTAAATTATTTTTGCTGAACTTTTTATTAGTATGAGAACAAATACCTCGACCAGTGTTTCAGAGGGCGATGACGTCTGGACTCGATCGAAGAGAAACGTCGTAAATGTACCGGCGACGACGAGGTAACCCCTCCGCTCTTTTCTACAGCAACTTGAGCTCGAAAGTTGGAAGCACGTTGGTATCATTTGACGCAGAAGGAAGCGATGACAATATAATTTTTAGTTGCTGGCGACTTTGCAGCTATCAGTTATGGCGTCCATCAGTTCCGTGGAATTAAACTACCTTGTCTTTCGATACCTTCAGGAATCAGGTCGGTTCTGTCTTCATTCTGGAAATGCTTCTTCTAATTCGAAATTTCTTGGAGTTATCGATTTGTTGTCCAGAAAAGGCAATCGAGACACCGAAAGTTGGTGTAATAGGGTTTTGCGATGCTGTAGGTTTCTGTTTACTGGCGCCTCGAGATGTTGTATTGGTTATTTGTAGAGCTGCAATTAGCTTTAGATTTGGGATTGTTTAGTGAATTCGTAAGTAGTGGGCGTGTGTTCAAGTTGAGGTTATAGGGCTTTCATGTCTAATGCCAACAAATTCGGTCGAATTTGGTGTGGTCTTAGTTTCCCCTTCTTTATCCTGTAGTGGAAGTAGCAGACGAATTTACTAGGAGTTTCCGGCTTATCTATTCTGTCCTTTCTACCTGCTTGTGAGAAGCAGTCGGATTGTGGAATTGTTTCCGAGCAACTATGTAACTTTCAGCCGAGGGAATAAGAATTCAGTCGAGGACTTTCCACTGAAGAGATTGATTTCTAGTATAGATAGAGATATCTGCTCCTGTCCCTCATCGCATGTACACTCGCGGACTTTGAAGTAAAGTTGAGAGCAAGCATTTATTCCGCACACACTTTGATCAGTGCTATTTTTGTGATTGGGGAACAAAAGAGTCTGTTCACTAGTGCTCCTCACCCGAAGTTCACGGGCCTTTAATATTTGTAAACTCCTTATCAATAATGTGCTGAATGATGGGGAAAGCCTTGTAGCAGGCTCTAAAAGAGGGTTTTTTTTTATAGAGAGCTGTATTTTCTTAGTTTATTGCTGATCAAGATAAGGATTTGTGTGAAAAATGAAAGACTTTCGGCTTGGCTCCTAAATTGAAGGTAATCCACCTGTATCTTCACTGATCGATAACAAGAGAAGTCACATGGTGAAAAATCATTGTTTGCTTCTATGGGAGAAGAGCTCTCTGTGCAATGCCACTTTTGAATCTAGGGATTTTTTAGTCGGTCTATGGTTTTAAGCTTTCTAAGAGTGAGATAATATGCCTACCCACTGGTCACTGGTATTTTCACTCATCACAGGAGGTATCAAGTGTTATATTTTCGCTAGATGTTTCAATTATTTGACAGAATGATTGAATTCTTCTTTGTTTTATATGAGGCAAAGAGCTCGACCCTATACTGTACATGAGAAATGGTGATTTGAATTATGGTGCAGTAGAGTGTATATGAAGACAATCAATGGATGTGACAAAAAGCAGTTTCATTTGTAAGGAGATTGATTTGTACCTTAATAACAAGGAGAAAGCCTTAAGTTTCATTACATGAGATTGTGTTTTTTATATGGATATGTTTCTATTAATCCGCTCAATTAGGACATCGTCCTCTTAAAGTAGGGTTTCCTGCATGATATAACACTTCCCCAACTCTGGTTCCCTCCTGAAATATGTAAATTGAATAACATTTATCAACAATAGTGCCAACATCAAAAAATATTAAGGTTTAGAAAGGAGAATTAAGACAAACCAAACAATATTATGGCTTATGGTTTCCTTCAACCTCTTAGGTCGGTCTTATTCTCTCTTCTACAATGTCTTCTCCAAGCTCTCGTATGAATTAGCTAGAACATTAAGAGGTTTTCTATTTACATAATCAAACAACCTTAAATGCATCCCTCTCATTCTATTCAATAGGTTTCACTTGACTATTTTTCTGTATAACCATTGCAAATCATATATTTTTTCATGTATGCATGCCTATCTCAACATTTTCGTCTCTAATATTGTCTTTTTTATTTTTTACACAAGTTGTGCTTAATTCCTAGTTCTTCCCTCCACAAAACATGACAGGCGTAGTAGCTAAATTGTAATCTTTTTTCAAAGTTTGAGCGACATTCTCCAAATATATTTGAAAGAACTTTTGAAACATCCACATCGATTGTTCCATCTTTGTGAACAATTTATCACATACATTTGAAATAGTTCTTCTTTAATAAGCTTTTAGTCCCTATCCTCACCCCTCCATCTACTTCTTGCTACAAATTTGAATTTCCTCTATTCAATCTTTGTTATACTAATTGGATAACCATTGAATTCAAATTTCCAAAATCTCTCCAAACTTCCAATTTAGCATTAAAATCTTCTCTTATTTTATGTAGCAAAATTATGTCATCTGCAAAAGACACGCATCAAGATACATTACTATGAATGGGTTTGGTCAATTCATCCATAGTTAAGACAAATATATATAATCTAAAAGTGACATTTGATGTAAACTAATCATAATTGGAAAAGTCTTGGTCTCCCCTGTATGTGTTATTATGTGAGGCATTACCCCACATATAATACATCAATGACTTAGATTTGTGAATTAGAAATTCATTATTCTTTAAAATTCTTTATAATTTTTTTTTGAATGGGGTCAAATGTTTTTTCAAAGTTCATATAAAGGTCATTTAATCTTTCCTTAAATTGCTCTATCAGAAGCCTAAGCGAATGAAAAGCTTCCATAATAGATTCCTTAGTCTCCTTTTAATGACATTTTTTCCATAACTTTATCATATGACTCATCAACTTAATACATTTATAAGGGGCACAACTCTGTACATCTCATTTGTTCTTATAAATGTGTATTGATGTGATATTTCTCCACCTGATCCACCAACTTCTCGCTGCTTAGGATTTTATTGAACAATCTAATCAACCACAAAAATCCTTGTCCCCCATATGTTTCCAAGCCTCTATTGAGTCAATATATGATCCAGTTATCTTCCTTATTTTTATATCTTCAATGCTTCCTTATTCACTTTTGATATGCCAATAATAAGAATGATCTATATTTCTCTTAAAGTCAATACTCCCCAAGTACTATGCTCCCCGCAAATTCATTAAAAATTTAGCATCTGGTGAGAACCCGTCACTGAGGAGGTGCAGCAGGAATGATGAGGAGCGAGATTGCGCCAGGGGAACCTTGGCAGGCCTATGAGGAGGATAGGTTGCAATTCAGAAGGGCCAGGAGACTACTTACTGGAATAGAGCTGTGTGAGCACTGCGTGATAGGCGCTAGAGGGGCAGTTTGGTATAACTCAGGTGAGGATGCACAATAGGTGCTTGAGCAGCAATTTGCGAAAATCTGGGTGCAAAACAGGCGCTCTGAGGGGTAGGATTATTATTTAGTTATCATTCAGTTATCTTCATTATTAATGGGAATATTGTAATTAAGTGTCATTATATGAACTCCTCTAAAACCAAATTGGGGGGGGGGGGGAGGTGGGATGTATTGGAAGACTTCTGTGAAAGTTGCGACTCTTGATCCTATTTCAGAGCTTTGACTATCTAATCTACTTAAATAGAGTTTGCTTGTGCAATTTGAGAATATCTGCATCCTAGATCTGTGTTGTTGAGTTTGTTCATGTGATCTGGGTTGAATGCGGATGTGTTCATAGCTGATTGAGCCCATGAACCCGAGGACCAGTTCCTTATCACTATCCTTGGTTGTAAACAAGTACTCGCTCCTAACCATCCTTGATATTGTTTGAGTTTTCCATATACCTATCGCTTATAGCTAGTATAAGACATTTTTTTTCTCCCTCTTAAATCACTTATACTAGTTGTTATACACTATAGACTTCCCTTAACTTAATTCATTCTTTGCTTAGTGCCTACATTTTAGCACATTTATACCTCTCAAAATTCTCATTGTTTCTGTACTTATTTGATGCTTTGTTATACATGCTCTTAGTTTTCTCTTTCTGATGGACCTTTTTGCACAACCAGCAAGCTTCTTTATAGTACGGTACACATCCTTTTGATTTCCCTTAAGCATCTTTGGCTGCTTTGTGAATAATTATCTATAATACCCACATCTTGTTCCCACTCTTTTCAAGATCCCAATTACTTAATTTAGCATCTTCCCTCTAAAGAGATTTTACTTGATACCTGCCAAGTTCCACCATTTAGTTCTTGCTGGATTGTGCTTTACTTCTTCCTCATTCATTTCTTGGCATGCATTTCCAAAACTGACACATAGTGTTGCGTAGCAAGCTATTCCTAGGAATTGTCTTGATATTTTTACAATACAAATACTCTCTCTTTTCAAGGTAAAATACTTACTCTGAGTTTCGGAAGAGCTACTTGTGTGTTAGCAAATGATTCCCACCTTACTTGAAAAGCATATTAGCTACCATAAATAATGTACAATAAAATTTGGAATATCATATTCTACGTTTCTTTCCCCGTAACCATGGATTCCATGCACACTCATATACTTATTTACATCTTTCTAACATGGTCATTTGAAACTCCTTTTGTGCAATCCCATGGATCAGCTAGTCCAATTGCTTTTACAAATTTCGCTTTCAATATGTTTGTAACCATAATTGAGGTACATATGAACTAATGATATTTGGGGTTCTTCTCCTAGTACTATCTTAATATTCATAATTCTATACCCACTTACTGTCACTCGTAATACATTATCCTTCAACTTTGTATCCGCAATTATTCCAACTTCATTCCTAACTCTATCCTTCCTAGAATGCTATTTGTAGCCGATTTTCTCTACAGTATTGGCTTTCTCATTCATCTATTTTTATTTCTTGTAGTAACGCTGTATTGATCATTATCTTAATCATAGTACTGTCAAAAATTACTTGTCAAAGTACTTATACAGTAACTCTTCTTAGTTTGGCACTGCACCCAGGCAACGAGGCAGCTGTTGTAGCCCATTTAATATTGTGCTCAAGCCATTCAGCATGCCACAAGTTGAGGATGTCCCCAAAAATAAAATTCTTCTGTGTCAAATCCATATCGAAGATTTGATGAAGTAGCGTTGGCTGTCAGCTAACTAATGTGCAATTGTTCTCCTCTATCCGAGATTGGGACCGGCTAACATTAATAAGGAGAGAAATTTCACCTTTGCTTGTCAAATGCTTTTTGAGATGAGTAGAATTGTATTTCTGTCATTTGTGTCCATCTGCCTTTAGGCACACTGAAGGTTCCTCGAAGTCCAGTTACATTCCTTGGGAGCTTAAAATGATCTAAACTAGGTGCAGTATTTATCTTGAATACCAAAGGGTATCTCGAAGTCCTATGCATGCCTAGGAGGTCTTAAGGGGATTCGAACCATGTGTAAATATAAGACAAATGGAACAGAAGAAAATGTCTCAGTTTGTGGACAAAGAATTGGGTGCCAAGTGAAATAGCATAACATTTTTGAACTGAGAAGTGACTGATATGAACCAGCTGTTCAGTTGTTCTAGATTGTCCCAAATATGATGCTGTTTCTTTTCACCCTATATGAAGTATAATACTATAGCCAACACTGCTTTTCTGATATTTGGCTTTATGGATTTACCCTAAACACTTTGAACTATGTTAGCCCATTGGGCCAAGACCAAACTCTAGTTTGCAGCCTAATCTGCTGTGATGACACTTTTCATACCTCAGAAGAGTATCACATGCAAAGAATAAGTGGTTGCTGCATTTGGGGCTTTTCTTGCATAGAACACAGATGCCATATTGAATGAATCCTCAGTTAGGTCACCAATCCCTTCTGACCAATTTGTTCTGATGTGCCAACCAGAGTTTGAAAGCTGTTTTTGGGATGTTACCTGAATCCCATGCAACTATAAGCTATTATTGAATATTCTCTTGTATATCTCATTAACATCTTGTATAAAGATTTCCCTGTGCTTCTTTTTGGCAGTGCCATTTGTCATCTCAAAAGTCATTCGAAAATTTCGATCCCTATGGTTTGCTGACTTACTCTTACAAAGAATATCTCCTACCCTTCCTTTCTATTGCACTTCTTTGTTTCCTAATTCTTGCAAATTACTTACATGAGTGGGTATTCAATATAGGTATGTTTGGTAAATATACAGATGTCATCAAACACCTTTTTGAGTGTCTGACAGGTTTAGGTTTGAGCATCAAATTGATGCCGACTAGGCTTTGGAGTTTCTGGTGAGATAGGTAGTTGTTGGGAGAAGGCTATTGTTAAAAAATATGAGGCAGATTGCTTGGGTTAGCTTCAAAGGAAGTAAGGGGACTGTATGGAGTTGGTGTATAGAGTTTGTAGAGGATTGAAGTAGTGTTACTCTTGCAACTTGCGAGGTTTTCAACCTGGGAAGGGTGGATTGTATTCTGGCAGTATATTTGACGTAGCTATTTTTGTCCCAATTCCCTATATTGCTTCTGTTGGTGAGTTGTAAAGAGGTTTGTCTATTTCTCGTGTATTTGTTAATGTTGTGGGTGTTCCCTGAAACTTCTACACTTCCATTTTAGTTGGTGCTGCACTCACTGTACTGAGCTTTTCTCATATAGTGATTCCTACATCCTGATAAATGATGAGCTGCAGTATGTAGCTAAGTGCAGAACGTTGTCATGATTTTAGAAATAGATGGAACTTGTGGCCATAGTGATATTTTGGAAATTAACCTTCAAGATTTATTGCCTTTTGAATGCATCGTTTTCTTTTCTGGCATGGTGATCAAGTTGCTTCTATTCCTTGGTATTATGCTCTATTCTTTGGTTCATGAATGAGCTTGGTTTGCTTAATACTCGGGTTGATGCATGATCATTTGAGTCGTTGGATGGTTATAGGAGACGCAGAGAGAGGACAACATAAATATATTTTACTGAAGATATATTGTTGCTGTTTCAATATGAAGGGAAGTGTATAGTAAAGATCTTTTGCATACTACCTTGCAGGATTCACCCATTCAGCCTTTGCTTTAGGATATGAGGCTGGTATAAACAAATCTCCCATCGATGGAAATCTGGTTCCACCGGGTTCCCTTATCACCTTTGTGCAAAAAGGACTTCAGTACCTGGAGATGGAAGCCAATTTGAGTAATGTTAGCGTGCTCAGATGCTACTCTACAGCAATCTTTCTACTTGTTCTCTTTATGGTTTTGGTGTTCTAGATGTGTTTTGAATTGCTTGTTAATCATTGTATGCTTCACCATTTGCCAGAGTGATACTGATGTGGATGAGGATCTCTCAGTCCTACAACCCATGGATCTTATCACAAAGGATGTCTATGAATTGCGACGAATGGTGAAAGAGAAGAGGAAAAATTTGAGGAAGGATCGAGATAAAGAATTTGAACGGGAGCACAAAGGAGAACGCAAGCGCGGGAGAGACAAGGGAAGACAAGAGAGGGAGAAAGGTCATGTTAAGGGTAGAGAGGTCAAAGTCCAAGTCCATGATGAAAAAGCAAAAACTGATGATGTTTGTGGTGATAAAGTAATGGTTATTGATCAAGACAATAAGTTCATAGCGAAAAATGAAGGCAATGGAGTCGCTTCAGGTAATATGTTACCCAAACCTTAGTTCATCTGCTGCTTTATTTATTCAACATAGTTGGCTTTAGAACCTTTTCTTTCTCGTTTTTGTTCAAAAGTGGATAAGATTGAAAGAACTCATTATCTCCCTCTTCCTTTTTTGGGGTGCGGGGTTTGAGCATTTTTCTTCTTGAAGTTTAGGTTACTGAAAATAGTATGCAAAAATATGAGAGGGCTTATTTCAAATATCAAGTTGTTGTAACATGGGGTGGTTACTATAGACCAGGCCTTCTTGTAAAGCTAGTGGATATTGTTTTGGACCACCCAAATAGACAACTGGATAATATGTTTGGGTCAGAGATCCTTAATGGCATAATCTATTGGCTGTGCCCTCCCTCTTTGTTGTCTTTGAATGTGTACTTCAGCCTTGTGCTACAGACTTGACACAAGGACCAGGGTATGGATCCCATGCTAAAATCTATGAAAGAAAGATATCTGAGTTGACATCTAGACATATGCCCATATTTGACGATCATAACCAAGTCTAACATAGGTTTTAAGTAACATGGTCTGCACTCTTGTGGAGAACTACGATAAATTAAGCACCTATTTTTCAATGAGATGTATGCCCCAAAGCTTTATCAATCATGTTGAGTTGGAAAAAAAAAGGACAAATAAAAAAAAGATGAGCTACTAGGTGCACATCTCATTTTAAGAGCCTTGTGCTTATGTGATGTGGGTGTAGCTGTAAGTTTTGCTAAAGGTTTATCCCAGATATATCATCAAAAAGCACACTGAAGGCCTTAATAGTATTAGAAGAGAACTAAATGAGGTGGTTCTGATAGACACCCAGGTGTGGGGATGTTCGTATCTTAAAATCAAGCTCTTGTATGCAAGTTATGCATTAAAAGCATGAGCAATAATGATGGCAGAGATGCACCGATGGACTTTGTGATGCTATTCAGCTGGGTTCTGAATTCGTGTCCTTATTTATCTGCCTTTCACAAGCTGCAGTTGTGCTTCTTGGATTATTCTTTTGATTCTATGTAAATCTCTGTTGGTTTTTATCAGTAATTTGAAGCTAATAGATTCATGTTTTGTAGAGCCTGAGCCAATGGATATATCTATGACGACACCATCTTTGAACACTGAATTTTCTAGTTCTGATGTGACAATCTTGGAAGGGCACACATCTGAGGTTTGTCTCCTATTGTATATTTAGTCTTCTTCATCTATTGTCAATTCTATATATATTCCGAACTAATTTTAGTGGATTATAACTAATTAAATTGTCTGCTTTTTGATCCCTCTTCAACAGGTTTGTGCTTGTGCATGGAGTCCTGCAGGTTCACTTCTTGCATCAGGGTGGGTACATCTCATGTAGAAACACTATATCTGTTGGAATGATCCTATAAATATGTTGTTAATTGATTTTATGACACTCCTGAAATGTTGAGTTTATTTATTTGGATCATCATTAACTATCATGGATACTGATAATCACAGTATCTTGCAATTGAGGGTCGCAAATACACTGGATTGATTGCAAATCTGTATCTATTTCAGGGGAAGCAACTCCATGTTTACCTTCTTCCTTTTGTTAAAATATTGTGTATTGAACATGGAGACACTAATTTGTTTAAGTTGTTGGAGATTGCTTTTTGATCATGATGTGGCTTTGCATTTCCTAACTTCTTAAAATACCAACTCGTTGATGTTTTAGTTTTCATGATGCTGTAATGTTCTGCAATGATGCCTTACCCTGGGGATCACAAAATTTTGTAGGCCTTCCATTTGGTTTCCTTACACTTCACTGTCCAATAACTTAGGTCGGGAGATTCAACAGCTCGGATCTGGACTGTTGCAGATAAGGGTTGTAGATCACGTAATGGACCAGCGAATGCTTTGGTGTTGAAGCACGTTAAGGGTAGAACAAATGAGAAAAGCAAAGATGTCACAACACTCGATTGGAATGTGAGTCCTCTTATAATTCTAGATATGATGTGGAATTAATATGATAAGCCAAAATAAAAATGTGATTATTGCTTTCCCCATAAAGCTATGGTATATTGCATGTATTCTTAACTGCAATGTATTTCAGTCACTTCTACATGTGCCATTAGAAAGTAACTAATCATGCCTTGAGAGAACTCTTGACACCTGCAATTGTGAGATGATTGTGTTTGGATTTATACAAAAGGAAAAAAAAATGATAGGGGACGAACTTTAGCGCAACCTTAATGTTGCTCTATTATGATATTGAGGTCACTTTCTTAAATCCAGTCTCTTTGCAATGTATAGGTAATGTTGTATACATCTAATTCTTCCTAAACCCCTCAATTGGGGAGCCTTGTGCATTAGGCTGTCCCACAGGAAATAGTGAAATGTGGTAAGCAGATAGCTTGTACTTGATGTCTTGGTGCTTGGTATTTCATTGATTGTTGTGCTAACAAATGGTAAGATTTTTTGTTTTGTTCTGGTTCCATCATCAATTTCTCCTCTCATTGTGGAAACATATTTCGTGAAACATTCATTTCTTCTACAGGGGGAGGGGACGCTGCTTGCAACAGGCTCTTATGATGGCCAGGCAAGAATTTGGAGTACAGATGGTAAGCCTTCTGTCATATGCACTATGTCAATGTTTCGGGTTAGCCAAGGCCCCTCTATGTCTTCTGGGGAGGGAGGGCTGGTTAACCGATTAGAATGCTTTGCAGCTGGGAAATTTAACCAATTCACTTACCATTTTGTCCACGGTAATGGTTTACATCAAGTCAAATTTGATTTGGCTTCTGATTGTACTTGAGGTATCAAACCAACCTGTAAGACCACATGAGCCATTTAGCATTTGGTGAACTCAGTTGAACAGATTACTTGCTATGATTTTGCAAAGCCACCTAAGATCATGTGTTTTCAGGCAGCTTGGCTGGTTATTTCAAGTTTACAGTCCTCAAAAAGACACAATTGCTGTTCAAAATCTAATCCTGAGTCACTGAATTTTGTAATGAAAGATGGGATCCGGATCCTTATTAATACTGCTTATTCAGGTGAACTGAAGACTACTTTATGTAGACACATAGGGCCCATATTTTCACTGAAGTGGAACAAAAAGGGCGATTATCTTCTCACTGGAAGCTGTGATCAAACTGCTATTGTGTGGGATGTGAAAGCAGAGGAATGCAAGCAACAATTTGATCTTCATTTAGGTACCATTTATTGCTGAATGTTTGGAATTGATAGTATTTCGTGACCGGAGCAATAATCCTTGCATTAACTTATGCAATTTGGTGTAGGTATTGAGTGTTACTAGAGTTCTGCTTGAGTGCTTCTCTATTATTATATTGTGTCAAATTTGCACCAGCTGTCTTGGATGAGCCACATGTTAGCAGCTATAGTTTTGTTTGTATGGAAAACAGTGCCATATTGGCACTCTTAATAAAATATGCTCCTTTATCTATCAAAATACTGATGCAAGTTCCTTTTTTTTTTCTCCAGGTCCTACCCTGGATGTTGACTGGAGAAACAATGTGTCATTTGCAACAAGTTCCACAGACAACATGATTTTTGTTTGGAAAGTTGGAGAAAGCAATCCTATCAAAACCTTTGCTGGTCATCAGGTTTGCTTTTCCTCTCAGTTGTCCAATAATTTTTTCTTTTTTGTCTCAAATGACGTGTAAGTAACCATCAACCTATGCTCAGTGTGTGTTTATGAATGATCTATTACTTTGTCGTTGATTCTCGTGCAATAAAAAATTATAGGACAACTATTGTGAGAGTATGTTGCTAAAACTAGTTGTTAGGACTAATCTTAATATTACTATATTGATATTGCTTGTGTAGCAGTCCATTTGGCTTTAAATATCATTGAACTGACCTACCATGATGTCGATATTTCATCCTCTTTCACTAACACATTATCATGGTTCACTGCCATTGTTCTTTGTAATGGGTTACTCCCATACTCAAAAACATTGGTTACTTTTGAGGTTCAGTCCTCATTTATGATTTGTGAATCCATTGACCTATGCATTCACTTGATATGGCACTAGATGTATGCCTTCCATGGCCAAGAAAGACTTTCACATGACATCTTTTGGCATTGTTTATGTGGTTCGCATGTAGTAGTCCCCCTGATTTTTCATGCTGGAACACCTGGGTTGGCTCAAAAGAACTTTGGCACGTTGGGGATATTCTACCTCATTTATAGACTCGTGAATTTCACCACTTGGTCCATGTGAGACTAGATTAATGTGCATAGAACATGAGACCTCTGGTTCAAATTTCTGTGGTTGGCTGTTCTTTCCTACTTTAAAAATGGTGCAGTGAATTTTGAAACAATTTTTTCCAAATTTGTGAAATCTCAGGGCGAAGTTAATTGTGTTAAGTGGGATCCAATGGGGTCATTATTGGCCTCTTGTTCTGACGATGTCACTGCAAAGGTTCTCTCCATCTCTCTCCTCATCCTTTTCAGTGATTTATTATTCGTTTTTATTAGCCGGTAATATATCAATTTTCTTAGGCCCAATTTATCCTTGATATTTAGATTCTCTTTGCTACGTTTGTATAATGCCTTGATCCTCAGTACAATTATTAGCGATAAAAATCTGCTGCATGTCGGGCATTAATGTATGCAAATTTTGATATAGATATGGAGCATGAAGCAGGAGACCTATATCCATGACTTGAAAGAGCATTCAAAGGTTGGCCTAGTTGTTGCTTTCTTCCTGGACTAACAGCTTGATGGTCGACTGGATCTTATTGAATATAAAATTATTTCATTTAGGAGATATACACTATCAGGTGGAGTCCTACTGGACCAGGTACTAGCAATCCTAACCAGAAATTGGTGCTGGCAAGGTAATGGTCTCTTTTGACAAATTGATTCTTACCCTAATATATTAAAGTCAATCTGTTTCAATCCTGGCACTCCATCTATCTTTTAGATTTCCTTTCTTGGTGATGCATTTCCATCATTTCATTGATACACAGCTGCAAAATGACATGAATAATGGCGAAACAGTATGTCTTTGGTAAATCGGTAGATTATGTTAATTGTGCAGAAAGTATTTATAAGAATGACAGGAAATTAGGACGTGAGATGGAAGGATAAAATAGTTCAGAAGTAGGGTGAGTTTCGAGGAGGAACGTGAAAAAAAAAATTAACTGATGATCAGCAACTCTATGGTGGATCATTTAGTAATATGAAAATTCACATAGCCGTATTTGGGGTTCTAATCCTATTTATAGAACATGGCAAGAATCGTATTTTTGTCTTGAACGTCTAGTTTTTTTTGTCGTGAATATTTACAGCATGTTTCTGTGATATTCTTCAATGTTACTAGACTTACAAATATGCTGGAAATATATGTGTTGTGTATAATCCTTAGTTGATCTGTCTTCTGGAAAAGTAAATAAATAATGACTTTTTTTTTTCTGTCTATATCATAAAATATTCAGAGTACAGATGACATTTATAAGAACAAGAGGTGTTAAAGGACAATAAATTCATTCAAAAATAGAATTAAGTGTAGATGAGAAGAAAAGAGGACAGATGAATAATGATCAATGGTGGATCACACAATTAATTGCCCCCACAACCCAGTAATAGCTTATACGAATGTATATTTCTAGACTCTAATGGCCTGGAATGGAACACAAGAAATAAAGTTCCTAAATAGAAATTTAAATAATAACAAAACATATTAGAGAAAAGTCAGATTGCTCCATTGCGAAATGGATGCCATGAGTGTAAGCCATCAAAGGAGCTTCTCCGCAAGGGAGAGGTAAGGCTATGTTAAACCCTCAACAAAGATGCAAAAAGCTTTGTGCACTGAACAACCTTCAAGTTACAATGAATAACCTCACCATCATATCAATGCACGCCCTCTAATCAGGAAAATTGCATCTTGCAAGATATTTACCTGAATATCTTCTCATTTATTTTGGGGGCGGGGGATCCTGTATTTTGGATTAAAACAGAGCAACCTATTGAAAAGCCTATAAATTTTAGCAGAAAATGTAAAATTTACTGCAATTTTCCAAAGAAAGTATGTTGAAATATTATTGAGCCGGTAATTTTGTGGGTTAGCTTTTATCTGTTATACTGTTTTGGTGGATTGCATGGACATCTGGAATACAATATGAAACAAACTCAATTATGGTTAAATTAAAGGCTACTTTGTGAATAATTTTTTATGAAAATTAAATTTTCTCCCAATCATCTGTGGACAGATGTGTGCAATTTGTGGTATCTGTGTTTGTACTTTGATTTGCCATTATTCATAATGTTTTGCTCTTGCTGAGTACCATTATTCATGATGTTGACTGCTCTATTTTCAGTGCATCCTTCGACTCTACGGTGAAGATATGGGATGTGGAGTTAGGGAAACTTCTGTACAGCTTGAATGGCCACAGGTACTTAACCTGTATCGCTGATTTGTTATACATGCGATGGAACGGGAGTGGAAACATGCCATGTGTACCAGCACACATGCATACACAAGCACACACAAAGACGCACATAGACACATGACTGTGCCTGAACGCACGAACATAAAGTGAATTTACCCAAAAAACCTATGTTTAAACAATGCGGTAAATATAGATTTTGGCAATATAACATGCTTGCATGCATGTAAAAGGAGATTTACCAAATACCCAGGTTTTAAAAATGCAGGAAATGTAGGCTTTGGCCCCAAAGATACTTTCTTTTTTGGGGTATTCAAATTTCGGGCCGAAGAGATTCACCCATAGTGGATAAGGAGGCTACAAAACATGGTAGGGAATTTATCCTTTGACAACGCCATGTTCAGACTGTTAAGACCTGGACTGCTTATTTGAATCGCGAAAAAATAATCCATAATTCACAATGAGTACACAACAATCACCAATAATGAAATAAGACGCAATTTTTACGTGAAATACCCTCTTAAGAATGAGAAAAAAAAATTACGAGACGATACGTTCGAAATATCTTCACTATGCAATCAGTTTGATTATACAAATCCACAAATATTAGGATTAAATACCTTGTAACAAATAGACTGAATAACAATAAATACAAAAAGAAAAAGTAGAAAATAGTACCAGTAAAACGTTTTTCTTGACTCCAAGACCAGTGTGCCCAAGGTCAACGGAGATTGGAACACGATTTGGAATTCAATCGGATACTCGAATCTTTCTTCTCTTTTTTTTCTCTCTTCTTTTTCTGTCAAAAACGGCACTCTAGGTTTCAAAGAATGCAAGTGATTAATCTTAAAAACGTGTTAGTGCGTTTTTATATTGCGAGCTGTACTCGAGTCCGTCAGGCGCGCCTCGGGCGCGGGTGCCACTAGGAACGGCCCCTCGGGTGCACCTGGAGCACTTGTCTATTGGATTCGGTGCCTCAAGCGCCCAGCTACTAGATTCTGTGCTTTGGGCGCATCTCGAGCACTCTCTCTGGAATCGGTGGTTTAGCCCCTGGTCGCGCGTGCAAAGCGCTAATTCTTCGTATCAGTATAGTATCTATATGACCTCGTTCGAACCACTAAATGGCAAGTTAAATGGCTATAGGCCTATACAGAAGTGACCTATAACCCAACACAGACTACAAATTATTCTTTAAAAAATAACATAAAAATTAGCAGAAAACAACTTGGCCAACTCAGATACAAGGTGACCATTTGCTTCAGTTGGATTTTATGTTCTGCGTATAGCTATTTTTATTCTGGTTGTCTGCATAACTGCACATTTTCATGCCAACTCACACCTTTTATTCTATCTTTCTAATTGGCAGTAAGTTGGCTGTATATTTTGAAATGTCTGCTTTATCTATGCTTTGCTTCAGTTGTTTCTTTGCTTGGTCTTGTTTGTGGTTTTACTTGAGACAATATTGCTTTGTTTCTTGTCTAGGGACCCTGTATATTCGGTTGCATTTAGCCCCAATGGAGACTATTTGGTGAGTGGGTCTTTAGATAAATCATTGCACGTATGGTCACTGAAAGAAGGCAAGATCGTGAAAACATATGCTGGCAATGGGGGCATATTTGAAGTCTGTTGGAACAAGGAAGGTGAGAGAATTGCTGCCTGTTTTGCCAATAACACCGTATGTGTTTTGGATTTCAGAATGTAGCAGCCTTAGCCAAACCTTGTGAGGGTTGATTCCTTTCTTAGCTCTACCAGTTTAGGCGTTTATGTTACTGTCAACTCAGAAAGGAATTGAGGAAGAGTTTGAGAGGGGAAGAAGGATGATAGATCAAGCTTGCATTTTCTGGGAAACACCAATTTGGTCGCTGATCTGTAGGTACAAGGTCGAGGTCTGAATTGTACATATAACAGAAACTGCTGATCGATTAGTCTAAGTTTGATTTTTATCTGTGGGTAAGTACTAGGCAAATTTTAGTTTTTGTCATCTTACGGAAAAGAAAGACAGAAAAAATTAGAGATGATGAAAAACAGTTCAAAATTGCTTATGTTGTTGGAAGATATTGTACTAACTCGAGTAGAGTGATGAAATTGGATTTATATTGCTGCTTTTATTGTTTGTTTGTTGTCCATCTTAGGAAAAGTGACTTTAATTTTTTCCAGAAGAGCTCCAGCGAAGCACCACAGGCAAAATGGGGTGATGCAATTTATTCATCTTGGTCGTATAAGACCTAGTGGTTCATACTTTCTAGAAAGAGGTAGCTCACAGTATAAGATACGGTTCCTCAACCATGATTGACCTGTTTCTTATTTCTCATAGAAAGTGTTGTGCTAGGCCGGTTGGCGTTGCTGGTGCTGTGGCGGGTGGTTGAGATTTGAGTGACGCAAGCACTCCTAGTGGAATGTAAAGTCTTTTCTCCTGTTCGAAATACATGAATTTAGGTGCGTTTAGTTGAGTGGTGGTTTAGAGGTGCGCTCGGATGAGGGGTAGCTTAGAAATGGAGGGTAGGAGCAAGGCTCCTAGGTGGAAGGCAAGCTGCCTGAATAGGTGGCCTCCTAACTAGAGGGTAGGCCTCCAAAATGGAGGTAGCTCCTCGGTGGAGGACTGATTTTGGCTCCGGGATGGAAGGCTGGCTCCTTGACAGAGGGTTGAATTCATCGGGCGGTGCCTCCTAGATAAACTGGAGGGCAGGCCTCTTGGATGGATAGGGCAGGGCCTTCTAAATGGAGTCTGTAATGCTTTTTTTCTCCTTTCTCACCTTGCTTGTGAAAGTAAACGAGTATTTATCACGCTTAAGGCACTGGGCGCCAAGGTTGACAGACGGTTGTCAATACTGATTTGACAGGCTGTTACATGGATCATGGGTGTCGATTATGGCAACCATCATCAGTCAAAAGGATTCCTTCTTTGATATGATCATGAGAGGCGCCTGGTATGGTATTGTCATTTTGGGAGATATCGTGCAAATTTTGGGGGAATATTTTTGAAATATCTGCCAGGTTTGTACTGATCAGTTATGATAAGTTTCCTCAACTCGTAGAAAAATGGATCGTGGGCCGTCCTTATAGGACTGTTCATAGCGGGATGCTGGGTCAGCCCATGCCTTGGCAAGCGATCCTGGACTGTGTAATTTCGGATCTTGGGTTGTGGGGACCTTCTCCTTGGTTGCGATTTTCGGATATCTTTTTCACCGTGGGTCTCAACATTCGAATCGGTTCATAGGTGACGGACCCATCACTAATCTTCCATGCCGAGTGGTTCAGAATTTCAAACCCCGGCATGCAACGAGGGACGCCATGCATGTCCGTATACTTTCATTTTCAAGGAACCTTTTAGACTATTGCTTCGATTGACATGACTTGGGAGTGATTTTCTAGACTGCACCAATTCTTTGCGGATGGTGCTAGCGGCGTGATCTTCCGCAATGATGGCACACCGATCTCCTCTTCCGGCTAAGTGGCTTGAATGGTCAGGGCGGGCATGAAGCCTACATAACTACCTGCCGAAGTCAACGAAGATTGGGAGCTAATGCTGAAGGCTTGTTTTGGATTCGCCTTGGTTTTCCTCTCTTTGTCCAAGTGCATCCTGGCCTCACATAGCGTCAAGCGAGGCTCGGGCCGATTTTCCCTTTTACCAACCGGTGATGAAGAGCCTTCGCTAGAGCTTGCTGGTGGGGGAACATCCCTAAGTTTATGCCAATTCTCGGGGCCATCGATGCCGCATTGGCCTAGTCTATGGGTCTGCGTGATTGCGGCCGGTTTCAGTGGATGACTTTCGGTTGATGCTTCCCGGGATGGCACCAATGTGTCGTGCCTTGCTCTAGCTAGTGAGGGCTTTGGTATGTGTCTTTTGCTTCAGCAATCGGAGGGCGGCGGTACATAGGATTCTTGCTTGCTCAAGTGTGCTGCTCTTTCTTTCGAAACTCCTTTCTAGGGATGTGCACTTGCTTGTCATTTGGGGTGCTTGCCCTAGCCGGGCAAGTCTTCGAAGTCGGATTGTCATTTCGTGTACTTCTATTCCTTTATGATGATGTATGTTTGCTATCTATAGCTTGTACTTTGTAGAAAGGACTTGACGAATGGAATTATCAAGTACTTTTGTCTTTATGGCTCTAATGTTCTTGCATTGTGTGAATGATTGAAGCGCTTGGAATATTTGTCCTCTGCCGCTTGAGTTACGCTGGATTGGAGTCTGGTGCTATGGAAACTCGTACCTCTGTCGGTTCGGCCCATGGCTACTCGTCTTCGTGCTTGGTCGGGGCAAGGGCCGACCGAGCTCGCATCGAGTTTGCCAGGGTTGAGCATCTTCTGCTACTTGGAGTCTTGATGATTTGATGTTTGGCCAGCTGGCACCTTGACTCCCTGGCGATTCACTGCTCGGTCCGTTATCTCGAGCGCTTGGCTGGGAGTCCAACCAAGCAAATTAGCCTCGAGCCTGCTAGGGTCATGTGCTGTCCATCTACTGTTCTTGGAAAATGGCGTGTCAGGTCATTATGGTTGACATTGCACTGCCAAGTAGCAAATCTGGGCGCTAGGACTGCTAGCTGTCAATGCTTTGCATAGGGGACGTCGTGTCGGATATCATGACAGGGTAGCAAGTAGACACACCGCAGAACCCAAGGGTGAGGGCATGCAGAGAGTTTATTATTAGGAGGTGTCGCTTCAGCGTTTCTAAATGATGTCACTGTTAGGTTGGAGGCATTGTCTATTTAAATGCTAGCCTTAAACCATTCTTTTCATCACTTGGCCTCCACAGACATCTCTGCTTTTGCAACTATCTTTTGGATGGTTGATCGAGACGTTATTGATATTCCAACTTTGCTCGCCCGGGCATAGGAAGCGTTGTCTTCCTCTTCCACTGAGCCTTTGACCGAGGAAGGAAGTGGAGACGGGCCAATGATGGAGGAAGTCGAAGAAGAGGACTCAGTGAATGGGGCCGCTGCCGAGGAAGGACTCCACCCAGGCGCTCCACTCCTTGAGCCCCATGGCACCCTAACAGTACCTCCAGGCCTCGAATTAGTTGGGTCTTCTTGCCAAGCATGTCCATCTTGTTGGGAAGTAGTATGGATTTCCACATATATGCTTTATCGATGTTGTCTCTGGCTAACCCCTATTTTCTGTTTGACAACCTTAGAAGGTGCCTCGCTGGTTGGAGAAGGTCGTGCTCTTGCAGGATGACAGGATTGCTTGCTTGCTTGTTGCGCGTGCATACTGATCATGTCACTGAGAAGATGGAACGTCGGGTCGATGCTGCTGTCAGGGACATGCTGCAGAGTCAAGCGCTTGCCAACTACCTTGACTAGGCTCTGTTCAAGTTTGAGGTGAGATTGGGAAAGCTCTTTGAGGTTCATGCCCATGCTATGGATAGAATCGCATCACTCAAGGGCGAGCTAAAAACCAGGCTCTGTTATGAGGAGGTGGTCCCCATCCTACAGGAGTGGTTTCAAGAGAGTATCCATTTCTGTAGACGGATAGTCTCCTTAGTTGTACCTGAATTCCCTGTAAGCTTCTTGTGTTCAAGGGATGCTGGAGCTTCTCGTCGCTTGGACCTCATTGGCTTCCCTATTAGAGAGGGTAGAGAGCCTCTTCCATGTTCTCCGGGGGGCCCTTGACCATAAGATAATCATCTGACTTGGCTGTAGACTATCTTGTATCTTTTGAGGCTATTAGATGCCTTCAGATGTGTATGTCCTGATCCTTTAATGAAATAGCTAGACTGTTTCGATTATTGTTACTGACGTCTCTATTGTGTGTTGGACTTTTTTGTCCGACGCTTTGTTGCTTGCCGGCTAAGTACTATTGCCGAGCCACCGCAGAGTCCGGTGCTGATCACTCGCTTCGATCGTAGGCTACCTGAGCCTGTGCAAGGTCCAAAAGCTTATCGAGAAAAAATCTCGGGCTTTGGACCGGATCACATTGCTGTGAGGATACGATTCGGGAGTGAGTGGTAAGAGAGATGGAGAGCCGGGTAAACACTATTGACATTGTCGCCATCGGGGTCGATTTGGTTGTGCACCCCGGGCTGTGCTTACTCCTGCTGGGAGGAGATCGTGGCGCTGGGAACACTGGTTGTCAACTAAGCCTTGCGACTATCGTCACCGAGCTTTTGCTAGTCTAGGCCATTGCCCGCATGTACCTTTCAGTGCTCAGTCCTTTTAGAGGACGTCGTAATTTTCATGCATTAGGTCCTAGTCTGCCAACAATTGTAGATTGATTGTGCTCGTCCCTTTAAGTGGGAGTTGTTACACACATTCTTGAAAAAGCTTTCTAAGGTTTGGTATTCGACCGCACATGGGCCGTTCAGTGATGGGACCGAGATTAAAATACGATCGGATATTTCAAGCGCATATGGGCCGCTCGGTACAAGATCGAGGTTCAAATTCAAGCGCATATGGGCCGCTCGGTACAGGATTGAGGTTCAAATTCGACTGTCTCTAAGCTACTCGGTATGGGACTGATGTTCAAATTTGACCATCTTTGGGCCACTCAATAACGAGACCGATGTTTTAATATCTGAAGGAGATTTCGCTTGACTTAGGGGCAGTTTGGATCGTTTGATTTTATGCAACATTTTGTAAACACTCGTATGAATAGAGAAAATGACAATTTTATTAACAATGGCATGATTCAAGCAACTAGTATGATGCATGCAAACCTTACCTGGATTCGACGTAGTTGTAGACGGTAGGCGTGCTATGCCCTTGAGACCAGTTAGCCGTCCTGGGTCTGCAACTTATGTGCATTGCTTTGGAGGATCGTCGAGGCACTTTGGTTGGCGCTCTGGCCTATGACCTCTGTGTTTCGTGGACTCAGTCCTACACCACCAACAGGCAGGCCAGCGTCGTGCGTGGTGGTTCACTTGCGGTTTAAGCCCCATCATCGGTCAATACAACCTCGAATGACCCTTAGCAAGATAGTGCCCGACTTTGATGACGTTTGCTGTGGCACAATGGCTGATGGGCTGGGCATGTCAAGCCTCTATCGTGAGAATCGTGGCAACTTCTGCAGGATTTGCTGCTTCGCGTGGGACCGATGAGAGATGTCGTCGTAGGAGCTGTCTTGCTAGGTTCCTAAGTTGAGCCTCTTGCTCTAGCAAGGGAATGACAGGGCATCTTTGGGCACTGTAGGAGATTCTTGATGGAAGGAAAATCACCGACTGTCTCGGGGGTAGAGATGATGTCACCGCTTCAAGCTTTATCGAATGTCCCGGGACCATGTCAAACTCTCTTTCGGGAGTGGGCCCTGTTGCCCGGATCATCCACATACCAAGGTCGTTAGGCAATGAGATTTTCCTTAGCAAGTGGTCTCTTCCTCTGGCTATTCCTTTTGGGAGTATTGAGATTTGTGCTTGGGAAGAGGGAGCCCCTAGCCGTCAGCCGTCAAGACGAGCACGTGGGACCCATAGCTGCTTAAATGTGATGTCCAAGGCAAGACCGAATATCACCGTGGCTACCCGTAGGGTTATTTCCATCGAGATGATGTCTCTAGCAGATGTGTTGGTTGGAGCACGAGTATTGATTGCACTTATTTGTTTATGTGTAACCTCCTGGTGTCGGAAGGAAGAGGACCTTAGCTGACAAGTAGGCAGTGTCTTCTGGCATGGGAGGCCGTGCGCAAGGGGCAGAGCTCTCTGCACCTGAAGGCATCCCAGTCTTATACCTGCCTCTAACAACTAGGTAGGCTATCTAGCTACAGCTGGGCCCTGTCGCTCAGAACCTCTCGAGCCTCGAGATTGTCAGGCCTCTAGATCCTGTGGGGATACTGGCTCTCTTCGATCATTTGGAGGTTGAAAGGTGGAGCACCCAGCATTATGCCTTCGGATCGGTGCAGATAGTTTGGGGTCGACATGATGTTGATGTTAACTTATGAGTTACTTTTGTGTGGACTTATATCTAATTGATGGCATGGTCGAGCAGGTTCAATGCCGGTATGGAGTATGCATGTAGCGAGCTACTAGGCAGCCATTACGAAGGTCGACAAAGAGCCGAGTCTGAGCGGTGATTAGGCGAGCTGAGCCCGAGGAGCAACCAAGGCACCAAGGCTAAGGACGACCAGATTGCCAAATCTGAAGGGCAATCGGACTGCTGAATCTAAAGGGTGACTGGCTGCCAAGTTAGAATGGCGGCCGGATTGTTGAATCCGAAGGGCGACAGACTGTCGAGTTAGGGTGACTAGACTGCTATTAGTTTGTACTGAAATCATACTGGATTGTAGACCAGTTAGATAGGTTGGACTGGATTGGGTCAATGACTAGTCAAATTAGCTAGATACCAGACTGGATCCAGATTGGTCAAACAGGCTAGAGGTCGGAGTGGATCTTTGACTAGTCAAGTCGGCTGGATGCTGGACTAGATCCAAATTAGTTAAGCCGGCCTGGCACCGGAGTGGATCCTTAACCAGTTAAGCCAGTTGGTGTTGGATTGGATTGCTAACAAGTAAAACCAGTTGGATGCCAGACTGGATCTAGATTAGTCAGGTAGACCTGATGTCGGAGTGGATCCTTAACTAGTCAAGCCAGTTGAATGCCGGACTAGATTGCCGACAAGAAAAATCTATTGGATGCCGGATTGGATCCAGATTAGTCAAGTAGGCTTGGCGCCAGAGTGGATCGTTGGCCTGTCAGTCCGATTTTAGGCTTATCACATTTGCTTGCCACCAATTTGTTGTCCTTAAGAAGTGGGGCATAGTGGCCTTGACACCTAGTTGAGCAGTGAGTGCTTTCACGCTTGGGGTCAATCGTCTGTTCACATGCTTACTGGATAAGGGGTCGTCACCATGAGTGACTACGAGTCTGGTTGGTGCACTGACTCACACCTGGAATGCTGATCATGTTTGTTCTTGTAGTTAAGGAGGAAGACTTTTTAGTCGTTCTCACAGACAACGCCAATAATGCGTTCCTAGATCCGGGTTACTCTACGGGTTAGAGAGCTGCTCGATCTTCCATGTCGGGTCGAATTGGAGCCGATTCGGTCATCGTTTCTTCGAACTTAGATCCTGCATAATACAACTAAAAAGAAGATTGGTGAGACTCATTCCCCGATATATCTTTCAACACTCAAGTTAGATATCTTTTTACGGGAATAAAAAGATGTGATAATGTAAGAAAATGTATGGATACATGTATCAGGGGATGAAGTATATGTGTACGGCCGACTGGGGGTGGCTTTAGGTGTACCCTATTGAGGGGCGGTTTAGAGGTGGAGGGCAAAAGCAAAGCTTCTAGATGGAAGAGAGGTCGTCCGGATAGGTAGCCTTCTGGATTAAAGGCAGGTCTCCTAAATGGAGGGCGGCTCTTGGCTTCAAGACGGAGGACTGGCTCCTAGACAAAGGGCTAGACTTCTCGAGCGGTGCCTCTTGGATGAACTGGAGGGTAGGCCTCATGGATGAATTGGATAGGGCCTCCTAGATGGAGTCTATAATGCCTTGATTCTCCTTTCTCTCCCCTAGTGAGAGTAAACGGGTATATATAGCGTTTAGGTTGTTGAGTGCTAAGGATGGCAGACGGTGTCCATGCAGATTTAATAGGTTTCCATGGGGACTGTGGGTGCTAATTATGGCAACCATTATCAGTCAAGAGGATTTCTTACTTATTTGATGTGATCATGGGAGGTGTTTGATATGGCAGTTGCCACTTTGAGAGAGATCGTTCAAATCGTGGGTGAATATTTTTGAAATATCTACCATGCTTGTGCTAATCAGTTATGATAAGTTTTTAGCACAAAAAAAGGATCGTAGGCTGTCCCGATGGGGCCATTTATGGTGGGTTGTCCCGATGGGGCCATTTATGGCAGGCTATTGGGCTAACCCATATCTCGGCTAGTGATCTTGGACTGTGTGATCTTGGACCTCGGGCTACGGGGGTCTTTTCCTAGGTTGCGATTTTTGGATGCCCTTATTATCGTGGGTTTCGGCATTCGGGTCGGTTCATGTGTGATGAGCCCATCAAAAGCATTGTAAATA
>JAODPA010025070.1:0-12778 GCA_025585075.1 Nepenthes mirabilis | reverse complement strand
ATCTATATAGTTTTAGGATATATATTTCATAAAAATTTATGAAATAAAAGTGAAATCACATGCATCAAAAGTATGATCATTTTTAGTATGAAAATAAAATTTGTATGAGCATTTGAAAAAAAATATTCAAAAAGTGATGCATCACTAGATTTAGGTTGTTACATGGATTTGGGAGCCACTTAATCTTCTACAGCATGTCAAATTGAATTGGGTTTGGTTTTCATATCTACTAATTAGGTTCATGTGTAACACAACGAATAAACAATAAGTCAAAGGATCGATGGGCTTGTTTTTCAATATATTCTTTGATATTCAAGTCAGTAATCTTTCAACGATGGTGAGAAAAATAGAGGATGCGATGAACCGATTGTGGCGCTTGGCGAGGAGTAGCTTTGTGTGAGGGTGCACTCAATGGATGTGTGGCTTGAAAGAAGAAAAGAGTACTTGAATCTTCTTGGGGCTCCCGAGGGTAAGAATTTCCCTACCCTTCTCGCAGGGGAAAAGGAGTATTTATAATATTGGAGCCTATTTGGCCTTAATTGGTCGTAAGACTTGCTGTCGGTCACGCCGACGGATCCGCTAAGTTGTTTCAGCGATCGCGTGCGAGGTGAGTACAGCAACCATGGCTTGTCTAGAGATATTTTTTCCTTTATTGGGATGATCACATGGGGTTGCCGAATGGTAATATTCGTCTGAGAGGATTTGCTGAGTCATAGTTACCATTTTGAGAGCGATGATTAATCAGGGGCAATATTCTGAAAATATTTGCTAAATTGTGACTATTGTTCTGGGGGAAATTTGCGACCCTGGGCGGTTATGACAAATGTTGTACGTGGGTTGAGCTGTGCTGTAGGCCGGCCGGTGAGCAAGAGAGATCCCCGTGGATCAGCCTTAATTGCTCATTTTTCCTTGGGCGATTTCGAGTTGATCCAACCTGGCGGATCACATCCTTGCCCAACTCTCGGGCTCATAAGGTCACACAGTGGGCCGCTTGCTCCTGGGCTCTTATCCCTTTAGTGGGTTTGGTTCCCGGGTTGGCCCATCTATAACCGCACCCATCACTAGACCCCCATATCGGGAGGTTTGAATTTTTAATTCATGGTATGTTCACTGATGGGACACTGGTTGTCGTCTCCCTCAATCGCTCCTTCCCCATGTGGCCTGTCGAATCGCTATTTAGTCGGCCAAGATTTGATTCATTGTGTTCAAATATTATTTGCAGATAATGCTGGTGCAAGAAATCTTTTACATTAATGGCTTAATGAACCTTCTGCACGCTATAAATAGAGAGGCTTGCTATACCTTGCATCACAATCCACCTTCAACTGAGTGGCACGAGAGTTCAAAACTAGCATGGAGTTTGCGCTACCATTAGCCACAGGCTGCCTAGCGGATGATGGCCAGGTTTTGGGACAGTCAGTCCTCTACTTCCTTGGTGCTGGGTGGTTCTTCTGAACCTATGGATAGTGTGACGACCTTCTCGGATTTGAGGCTTTTTTCCTCCAAGCAAATTTGGGGGTCTCTTGCAGCAACGCTTCCCAGGTTTTGGGAAGATAGAGGATTTTTTCTTTTACTTTTAAGCTATACGTTAGCCGACCTAGGCTTGTAATTAGCGAAAGGAATTATTGAATAAAACTTCCTGAGCCTTTTCATTCTTATTGCATGTTGTGAATGTTTGAATGTTGCATTTTTCTAGTTGACGACTGTCTAACAAATCGCTCGGTCCGCTAGTGGTCCGGTCTTCTAGCGATCTTGACTCATGGCTGCCCTTCCCAAACACTAGGTTGGAACATGGCTAGTCAAATCGGCCTCGAGCCCACTAAGGTTGCATGCTGCCAGTTTCACCGCTTTTGGAAATGAGGTGACAGGGCTTTGGAACCTGCGCCGTCCTACATATTCGATAACCAAAACCTACACAGGAAATTGTAGCGTCAAACCATCATTAATGACACAGGGCGATTGACACGCCCTGGTGCCTTAACGAGCATGCACGTGTCACTGTCATGAGCGGTGTGCCTCTTCAATTTTCACAAACAGCACAATTTCAGGGCTTGAGCATCGTCTATTTAAGCATGCACGTTTGCCATTTTGCCGCATTTTTTCTTCTTGACTCAAATTGTTTTTTTCCTTTGGTTTATCTTCTAATTCTCCATGGTTCCCATGGGTGTTGACGCGATTTGGTTAGTCCTCACTTCTACTGATATTGCATCTTTGTATACACAGTTCAGTATCGTGAGGGCCATCCTGTTCGAGCTTTCGGGAGAGGATGAGAGAGCTTGCTCTCCCTGGCATGGGATCATCACTGTATACAAGGCCCACATAAGGAGTGGCTTCCATATTCCCTTTGTGCTAGAGTTAGACGAGATTTTGGTGTCTTTAGACATCCCAATAGCACGGCTTCATAGCACGGCTTCACCCTAATGTTGTGCTATATCTGGCTTCCTTGGACATCCTTCTTCGCCACTAGGGGCAGTCCTTAGATGTCGTGATTGTTAAGGTGATCTTCCGATTTTACCAAGACGCGGACTGGATCTTGCTAAAGAGTTCCAGATAAGTGGGGGGGGAATCCTGATTCTGTGAAGGGTCCAATTCTTCTTCTTGGTGGTCCCCTCTGATTGGGCCCCTTCTAACAAGTGGGGCAAGGTACTGGCCTCCTATGTCGGCAAAGTCTTGGATTGGGAAAAGAACTTGACAAGGCCGCTGACAAATCTTGTCAAGGCGCATGCTGACTTATTCCATGAGGACTCCTGGTTGTTTTCGTGGGTCCTCACTTAGGCTAAGTGAGAGTCCTACTTGGAAGGGATGGACCTGCTTGCCCTGCTGCATGCCCCGCCCAAGAGGAAACCGGGGTTATTGTATATCCAGGATTCCCTTGACAGGGCATCTCAGAGGTAGGCATCTTCGTTGGGCTCCTCCTCCTCCTCCATGGACCCCAATCCTACCATGGTGAAGCGGATGTGGGGATTTGGCGAGTCGTCTAGGAGGTTGACTCCTATCCCATTTTTTTATTTGACCATGTTTCTGAGGAAGCCGTGGGGTCCACTGGGGGTGGTGAGCCCCCTGTTCCCCTACTGGAGCCTCAGATGAACCTGGGGCTAGGGAGCCAGGAGAGTCAATCTCTGTGCTGACTCTGGATTAGTACAGGGTCCTCACCGTCATCATTTCATCACCTGAAGAGTCTGCGTCTAGCCATCATGCCGCTTTAGTTGAGGAGGGCCCTAGTGTTGTTCATTCAATTGAAGATCCGGTGGGGAGTGATGTGGAGGCGGCAGTGACAAGGAAGGCACCTCTCTAGGAGGCTCAAATATCCAAAGTCCCAGAGGGACTGGTGGCTCCTCCATCGCATCCAAGTTCTAGGGCACCTCCCATTTGTTATGTGGTACTTGCGCAAGAGTAAAGGCCTTCGCCTGCTTCTATACCCAGGGCTCCCTTGGATCCTTTGACTATGGAGGAGATGCCCTATATTGCGATACGTCTTAGGTAACTCTTCATTCTTATTGTTGTCGATCTTGCCTAACCATTCGCCTTTTTGCATGCAGTTGCCGACAATGTTGTGTATCTTGGAGGCGTGCTTGCATTAGAGGGACGTCAGGATGCCCCAGTGTGATGCAGATATCCGCCACTTGATCCAAACACGCATCGACCCAAATGCATAGTCGGGTGAATGTCGTTGTTGCTAAGGCCTAACAGTGCTTGGAGCAGGCCGCCAACCTCAACCTTAAGCTATCCAAGCTTAGGGTGAGTTCCCAAGAGCTCAAGGATGCGCTCCAGGTGTCTGAGGAGCTTCTTACTGTCCTTCAGAGTGAAAGTGCTAGGCTAGAGGAGGAGCTGAGAACCCAGTTCAGTTTGGAGGAAGTGGGCCATGCTCTAAACGTTGGATTTTGGGACGGTGTTTACCTCTACCGATGGATTGCATCTCTGGTGGTCCCAAACTTTCCTGTCGGCTTCTTTGATCCCAGGAACAGTGGGGCTCGGCAACTGTGTCACCTGATGGACTTCTTCAGGAGAGGAGGGGAGCTCTCACCACAATCGATAGAGAGCCCCCAGTCTTGAGATAATCATCCCTCTGAGATGTTAGCCTATGCAATGTTTCATTTCTTGGTAGTGGGTGCGTGCCCCCTAATGTATATTCTAACTTTACAATAAATCTCCAGGACTTTTTTTTTATCATGGTCGCTTGTGTTTTTGTGTTTATATAGAGACTTTTTATTTGATACTTCATTATTTGTAGCTAGGCATCATTGCCGTCGCAGCTGGGCTTGGCTTGGATGCCATGGTCCAGTCATACTCATTCCCTTCGGGGGAAGTCGTGGTACTTAGGTGCTCTTTTCTACAAGACGACGTTGCCACACATCTATTGGCAAAGCTCACTAGAGCCGGGTGGGTTTCATGGCCGTAGTCGCCAGGATTTGGCGAAGTCAAGGTCGTCGTTCACACGGTTCCGTTGGAAATTCGTTCAGGTGGGGGAGACGTCGACACTCTTACGCATTTGATATTAGTTTGTCGATCATCATCAACTGATGGTGCTCGTCCTCATCGGGAGGAGTCATCATGCACATGCTGAGGGAGCCACTTGGGGTTTTTTATGGCCGTCTATCTACGGAGGTTCGACTTTCGTTCGCAAGCCCCCTTCCTGGGCCATTGCATTCAACCACACTTCGGCCATTTGGCTATTGGAGCCAAGGTTTTGATAATGGTTTTCGTAGTTTGGTTAACGAGCGAGGCACTCTCACCGGACCTAGGGGCAATCTAGACCATTTGATATTATGTGATGTCATGCATGCACTTATATGAACAATCAAGAATACAAAAAATCATTTTATTAAATTAAACATGATACAACTTACAAGCATACCTAATAATGTATGTCGGACCTACCTAGGTTTCATATGTGGTTGTTGGTAATACTTCTTGAGGTGGACGTCATTCTATATCCTCGGGACCAGTTTGCCATTCTGGGTGCGGAGTTTGAGTGCACCTTCGAAATGGGTGTGCCAGCGTGATGTAGATATTTGCCACCTGACCCAAATACCCATCGACCTTAATGTAGGGTTGGGTGAATGCCGCCATTGCTGAGGCCCAACTATGCCGGGAGTGGGCCGCTAACCTCAACCTTGAGCTATCTGAGCTTAGGGCGAGTTCCCAAGAGCTCAAGATGTGCTCTAGGTAGTTGAAGAGCTTCTTACTATCCTTTGGAGTGAGAAAGTTCAACTAGAGGAGGAGCTGAGAACCCGATTCAATTCGGAGGAAGTGGGCCATGCACTGAACGTCAGATTTTGGGATGCTGCTTGCCTCTATCGATGGATTGCATCTCTGGCAGTCCCAAACTTCCTTGTAGGCTTCTTCGATCCCAAGAATAGCAATGCTCGGTAGCAATCTCACCTGATGGACTTCTTTGGGAGAGTAGAGGAGCCCTCACCGCGATCAATGGAGAGCCTTCAATCTTAGGATAATCATCCCTCTAAGATGTTATCCTAGGCAATGTTTCATTTCTTGGTAATGGATGCGTGCCCCCTAATGTACATTCTAACTTTATAATAAATCGCCAGGACTTTTTTTAATCCTTGTCGCTTGTGTTTTTGTGTTTATACGGAGTCCTTTTATTTGATGATTCATTATTTCAGCTAGGCGACATTGCCGTCGTAGTTGGGCTTGGCCTAGATGCCAGGGCCCAGTTGTGCTCGTTTCCATGGGGGAAGTCGTGGTACTTAGGTGCACTTTTTTGCCAGAGGACGTTGCCGCACGTCTATTGGCGAGCCTCACTCGAGCCGGGTTGGTTTCATGGCCGCAGTCGCCAGGCTTTGGCGAAGTCAAGGTCATCACTGTATGATTCCGTTGGAGATTGGTCCGGCTGGGGGAGATGTCGACGCTCTTGCACATTTGATCTTAGTTCGCCGATCATTATCAACTAATGGTTCTCGTCCTTATTGGGAGGAGTCATTGCGCACTTGCTGAGGGAGCCCTTAGGGTTTGTTATATCTGTCTGTCTGGGGAGGTTCGACTTTTATTTGCAAGCCCCCTTCCCGGGCCATTGCATCTGACCACACTTGGGCCGTTCAGTTGTTGGAGCCGAGGTTTTGATTATGCTTTTCATAGTTTGGTTAATGAGCGAGGCTCTCTCACCGGACCTAGGGGCAATCTAGACCATTTGATATTATGCGATGTCATGCAATCATTCATATGAACAATCAAGAATAAACAAATAATCATTTTATTAAATTAAACGTGGTATAATTTACAAGCACGCCTAACAATGTATGTCGGACCTACCTGGGTTTCGTATGGGGTTATTGGTAATACTTCTTGAAGTGGATGGTGTTTCATGTCCTCGGAATCAATTTGTCGTTTTGGGTGTGTAGTTTGTACGCACCACTTCAGAGAATTATCGAAATGAGAAACGGCCTCTCCCAGTTTGGAAAGAGTTTGTTCCTATGAGCGTTCTTACCTGTAGCCTCTATACTATGCAGAACTAGGCCTCCCATCTCAAATTGGTACGCTTTTACCTTTTTATTGTAGTACTCAGTGATTCGTTGCTGGTATACCGCTGTGCACATTTTGGCGACATCTCGGGCTTCTTTAAGCAAGTCGAGATACTTTCAAAGACGTTGGGAGTTGTTGAGTGGGTCAAAACTTTTGACTTTTAGGTTGGACAACCGATTCTCCATCAGGATGACCACTTCAATCCCATAATACTAACTAAAGGGCATTTTGTGGGTTAATTCCTTTGGCGTTGTCTAGTAGGATCACAATACGGATAGTAATTCGTTCACCCAGAAGCCTCCAGTGTCTTCTAACATCGTCTTTGGCCCATATAATAGCATCTAGTTTGTTACTTCTACTAACCTGTTTACTTGGGGTAGGCAATGGAAGTGTGAATTAGTTTGATGCCCAGACTCGAACAGTACTTGGTGAAGCGCTTGCCAATAAATTGAGTTCTGTTGTTGGCCATTATGACCTCAGAAATTTCAAATCTATAAATGATACTCTACCGAACGAACTCTATTGCGTTTTGTTCTGTAATTCGACTCACTTTGTGAAATAGTCAATGCCGACTATGATGAACTTCCTTTGTCCATACGCGATAGGGAATGGGCCAAGCATGCCCTGCCCCCATTGCGTGAATGGCCACAATACGTGCAAGGCTCGTAGTTCCGTGAGTGATTGGTGGGAGGCATTGCCATGGACCTGGAAATTCTCACATTTGTTTACGAACTCTCGGATGCCACATTTCATTGTGGGCTAGTAGAAGCCCTATTGCATGATTTTGAAGGCAAGATTTTCACCTTCGATGCGTGACCCACAAATTTTGAAGTGTACTTCACCCAGCGCATAGTCAGCTCTTCCATTGCATGTTGGGAGTAGAGTATCCATGACGGTACAATCTCTCATCCATGATGGTATACTAGCCTACTGTCTTATATATGTGCTTGGCATCCTTTGGGTATACTGGCAGGAGACCGTCAGTCAAATACTTCCTGTAATGGGTCATCCAATTCTCCCCGTTGATAATGTGCAACACCCCTAACTTGGGCTCTTCTATGCTTGAGGCACTGAGAACTTTCTGCATACCTCCGGCGTACTGCTCTTTGCCTTCGGCTGCTACTACCTAAGCCAATTGGTCAGCCTTTAGGTTGTCCTCTCTGGGGAAGTGAATTTGTTTGAGTTTGTCAAATGTGGGGGTCAAGCCTCTTATTCTAGCGAGGTACTTCACGAGCAAATGGCTCGACAGCTTGAAGTTCCCTCACCTGATTGACAATAAGTTCCAAGCAACTGTAGATGGTCAGATCCTTCGCTGAACACTCCTTTCCCAATCTGAGACCGGTGAGCAAAGCCACATATTCGACAACATTGTCAATGTTGGGGAATCCTAGGGTCACTGAGTACTTCATCGTAGACCCATCTGAAGTTCTCTAGACCACTTCGGCCTGCTCTGTGACTACGTTGACGACCCACCAATGTGTAAAGTCTAAGTTGGAGCTTTTTGTTGCTTGGTCTCTTCAGCGAGGTCGAGGGCATCCATAATTGCAATTGTCGTTTCAACAATAATGAAGTCCGCAAGGGGTTGACCCTTCATGGCCAGTTGTGGTCTGAACTTCACGTCAAATTTGTCCAATTCGATGGACCATTTGATCAGTTATTCGGATATATCGAGTCTCTGCAAGATCCCCTTGAGCAGTTGATCAGTTAGGATAACGATCTTGTATGCCCGGAAGTATGGCGTAGATTTCTGGCGGAGTAGATAAGAGCTAAGGCAATCCTCTCAACATGTGAGTAGTGAGTCTCTGTGTTCGCCAGGACTTTGTTGACATAGTAAATCGGTCACTGTGTGTTGAACTGCTGTTAAATCAGGACTGAGTTTAGCGTTGCATTTGAAATTACTTGATATAGGTACAGATCTTCGCCTTCCCCCGGCGGCATCAAGAGAGGAGGGTTTGCAAGACACTCTTTTAGCTCCTAGAAGGTGGCTTTGCAGTCAACAATCCACCGAAAACCAATCGCCTTCATTCCCCTTGAAGTCTCTAAGTAGGGTAGATATTCTTTCGCGGGCATTGGTAGGAACCGAGAGAGGGTTGTGAGCCTCTCGGAGAGCTTCTAGACCTCATTCACAGTCCAAGGTAGGTTCATATCGAGAATGGCTTTTATCTTCTAAGGTTTGCCTCGATTTGCCATTGTGAGATAATAAAAGCCAATAATTTTTTTGAGTTCATGCCGAAGATATGCTTGGCTGGATTCAGTTTCATTTGATACACCTGGAGAACACCGAATGCCTTGCTTAGGTCACAAATATGGTTGTTGGCGGCTAAACTCTTAACGAGTATGTTGTCCAAATATACCTCCATATTCTTGCTGACCTGAACTTCGAATATCTTGTTCACGAGTTGCTAGTATGTTGCTCCTGCGTTCTTTAGGTTAAGGCTATGATCTTATAATAGTATATCCCCTGGTCGATCATAAATGAGTATACTCCTCATCGTCTGAGCTCATCCATATCTAGTTGTAACTCGAGTAAGCTATGATGAAGCGCAGCAATTCGTGGTTGGTTATGGAGTCCACCAATAGATCGATCCTCGTGACACGTCTTATTTACGTCGGTAAAATCGACACACATCCGTCATTTCTCGTTGCTTTTCTTAATGAGGACTATGTTAGACAGTCAATCCCGATATTGGACCTTCCTAATGAACTCTACATTGAGCAAATTTTTTACCTCCTCAGGTATGCCGATCAATTTTTCAACGGAGTGATTTCTTCAGTTTTATAGGATAGGTTTGTGATTGGGATCAAGGCTCACATTGTGGATCATTAGTCCAACCAAAATCCCTGGCATCTTAGTGGTGTCTATAAGAAGATGTCAAAATTTCGTCTGAGGAAGGTTATTTGTTGGTCCTGCTGGTCTCCTATCAAGGAACCCTAGATTTGTTCATATTTCTAGAGTTTGCTGCGGTCCAACCAGATTTGGTCAATAGACTCACTAAACTGGGCTTGTTGCAGGGTTATTTCATCTCGAAGGTTAAAGTCCTCAACTGGCCGACTGGGGGTCGCTTGAGTGACTTGTGATAGATAACACATCTGGCCGGTCACTTGGTCACTTAGGACCTCTCTGATACCACATGCTGTTAGGAATTTTATCTTCATGTGTGTGATTGACACCATTGCCTCAAATGCGGTCAAGTAGGGTCGTCTAAGGATGACATTGTAAACCGATGGGAGGTTTATCACCTGAAATGTAAGTATTTAGGAGGCCATCCTAGGGTAAGCCCCCTAGTGCAACTTCCAATTGAATGGCCCCCTAAATCGGTACCGACTCATTGTCCAACCCATTGAGGGGTCCTTTGGTTGATTTTAATTGGCTCTTCTTTAGTCCCAGCTTAAAATACACATTGAGATAGAACAAATTTTAAAAACTTCTATTATTAATAAAGACTCGTTTTAATTGATAATCAATTGTTCAATTTGGAATAAGCACGGATACAACTAGAGGGTCAAAATGGGGAGTTATTAGATGCGTCATATCATCGTTACTGAAACTAATGACATTATTCATAACTCCTATCGTCAGTTTCTTACTATTAGAAGTGTTTTTTGGGAGGTTCAAGGTATGGCTCTTGGGTGGCCTTGCCGTCGCCATGTTGACTACCCCAATCGCAACCCGATTTCTCGACTGCTACTGCTCCAACTTGCCTTCATTTGTTCGGCCTGGGGCTCACCTCAGGTTCTGTAGAAACTTTGTGCGGTGCCTTTTTTGGATTAGGTGATCAATCTCGTTCTACAGAGTCTGATAGTTCTCCATGCTATGACCCAAAAATTGATGGTAGTGGCAGTATTTTTATTGGTCTCCTCCATCCGAGTTCTTAGTCGACTTCTGTCACTTCAGGAACTTCTCAGTCCGGATTTGTATGAGGATGTTGGATCGGAAGTTATTCAGATAGGTCAGGTTCAGGGGTTTGAATTCCCTTTAGATGCCTGGCTCCAACCTGGGCTGCTTCCTAGGGTCTCTAGAACCGGTGTGGTCTCCATTCCTTTTTCTTTAGTTCGTCGGCCCTTGTCAGAAGTTGTTCGGGTGTTGCTTCACTTCGTTGGCCTCTTCGGTAGTTATATAAGCACGAGCGATGGTTTCAGCCTCCTAAATGGTCTTGGGATCCTGATGGGCTATGTGCTTCAAGAAATCGCCTGGGTTTAGAGTTGCTATGAAGATGTTCAGTTTTATCTCATCGATGAGCCTTGGTATTTGTTGTGCCTTAGCGGTGAACTGGATCAGGAAGCACTTTAGGCTTTCACTTGGCCCCTAATTGATGCGGTATGCGGGCGAGGTACCAAGGCTACTTCTCTTTCCTTCGGCTAGAAAAAAATTACAATAAGAAGCTGTCGACCAGCTCTTAGAACGTCTGGATCAAATTGGGTTTTAGGTGATAAAATTAAATCTGGGCGTCCTCCTTGAGTGTCAGAGAGAAGCATAGGTACATAGCGGTTTCATCCAGGCCATGGAAGCTCAACTGGGTACGAAAATGACCCTAATAGAACCCCCATCAAAGGGTTCTAGGGCTGGCATTTTGAATTTATGGGGAAACGGCTGTGTTTGGATCTCCATTATGAACGGTAATCTCCTCAAATCTGCGGAATGTCGATTGGCGCCTCCCCTGAATACGTGTTGCTTAATCTTCTTAACTCTCTCCTCCATTCAGAGGGAGGACACCCTCCTTTTTGTATTGAGGAAGGTCCTCAGCTCTGTGTGGTTCAGAGAGAGACATTGGATTAGACAGCTGCTAACTCTCGCTGGCCTAGTGCTGTAATATGCTTCTTCTTGCGGGGATTTTGTCATTTTTGGTTTTTATCTTGTGTTCTGTGACTTAGTCAACCCCCTGGCCGCATCTAGGTCCTGTTGCTCGAGGTCACTTGGACCTTGAGGTCGTCAGGTCACTGGGTCTTCTCAGCCAGGGGCTTCTTCCTTCGATTCATTCTCTTTGAAGTCGAGGTCTGAGAGTTCATGGAGGGAGCCCCTAGTTGCTGTCCGCCCAAATGTGCACAAAGGGTTTGGAGCATTTTAGACATGCTCTCCATCTGGGTAGTGAATGCGTGCATGTCCGGAGCTGGTTGCTTACCCTACTTGGCTACTCACTGAGGGGTCGTCACCATGGGAAGCAGCATCCTAGATCGGTGTGGTGGTTATGCCCTGGTGTTGACCGTATTTATCTTTGTGATTGAGGTGATTGGACTTTTTAGTCGGTTCCCACAGATTATACCAATAATGCATCCCTAGATTCGAGTTATTATATAGATTAGAGAGCCACTTAATTTTTCATGGCGGGTCGAAATGAAATGGGTCCGATCTCCGTCTCTACTAATTAAGGCTCTTTGCAACACAACAAATAAAAAAGAGGTCAAAGAATTGGCTGAATTTACTTTCCGATATATCCTCCGATACTCAAATCAATAATCTTTCAATGAGGGTGAGAAAGATAGAGGATGTGATGAATGCTAATGCACGGGTGATGAAATGGAGAATGGAAGTGATGGACTAGGCTCCAATAGTGGCATTCGGCAGGGAGAGACTTTGTATGATGATGCGCTCAATGGATGAGTGACTTGAGAGAGGAAAAGAGTATTTCAATCTTCCAGGGGCTTACGAGGGTAAGAATTGCTCTACCCTCCCCACAGGGAAGAATGGATATTTATAATATTGGAGCATGTTTGGCCTTACTTGGGTGCCAAGACTTGCTATCAATCAACCCAGTGGGTCCGCTAAGTTGTCTTAGTGATCACATAGGGGGCGAATATGGCAACCATGGGTTGTCTAGAATTATTTCTTCCTTTATTAGGGCGATCATAGGGACTGTCGGATGGCAATATCCATCTGAGAGGATTTGCTGAGTTATAGTTGTCATTCTGGGTGCGATGTAGAATCAAGAGTGATATTTTAGGAATATTGGCTGAACTGTGATAGCTGTTGTAGGAGAGATTTGCGATCTTGGGTGGTTATGACAAGTGTCATGCGTGAGCTGAGCTATGTCGTAGGCAGGCTGGTGAGCAAAACGGATCCTAGTAAATCAGTCCTAATTGCTCATTTCTCCCAGGTAGTTTTGAGTTAATTCATCTGGTAGATCGCATCCCTGGCCAGCTCTTGGGCTCATGAGGCTGCTTGGTGGGCCACTTGCTCCTAAGCCCTTCCCTCTGCAATGGGCTTAGTTCTTGGATTGACCCATCTATAATCGCACCCATCAAAGATATAAAAATAAATAGTAATAAATAAAAAAATTTAAATGTACTTATTTTTTCTCTT
>JAODPA010025059.1:0-12778 GCA_025585075.1 Nepenthes mirabilis | reverse complement strand
CGCTGCCGACCATGGCCGGTCTCTTGAGGGCCCCTCTCGGTTCTCCAACTAACTCTGCCTCCATTGATTCCCCATCTCCTTCTCCTTCACCGTCTATTGTCTCAAAACCCATCTACCTGGACCGTGTTCCCTTCCCTCCGTTGGCGAAGAACGTCGAATCCCACCGTTCTTCCACCGATGCCTCCTTCTTGGCTTCTTCGAAGACTAAGGATCTCCGTATTTATAGAGGCGATGACACTGTTGCCAAATCGAACTCGGCCCGTGCATCCTCAGAAGCTTGTCCTTTGGTCCCTCCGATATCAAAGGATTCCCAAATTTCTGTCGAGGTCCCTAACGCCGCCCTTTCCTGGTCCGAAGTGATTCAGAAGGATTGCGATGGTTTGGTTCCAGAGCTGGCGTTCTACCCCTCGCTGTCTGCTTGTGGTGATGCGGTTTCCTTCTCTCCTCCGCCTGATGTAATCCACCAAGGTAAAATCTTCTGGGGCTTAACCTTGGTCGGTCATTTCCTCGACTCCCCCCCCCCACATTTCCTGGTGGTAAAGGGTATTGCCAAGAGGCTTTGGACTAAATTTGGCCTCAATCACGTTGCTGGTGATGACGCCGGTTTCTTTTTCTTCCGTTTCTCTACGCGGGAGCTGATGGAGAAATGCCTTCGTGCCAGTCCCTGGACACTCTCCGGTAAACAATTGTTCCTTAAACGTTGGGCTCCCGGTTTGCCTCTGTCCAAGGATTCGCTGTTGCAGTTTCCTATTTGGGTCAAGTTTTCCAACTTGCCGATCGAACTCTGGTCTAATGCTGGGTTAAGCTGGATCGCTAGCTCCATTGGGATTCCTCTGCATCTTGATGATAGAACTGCTCGAATGGAATCATTGGCGTGCGCCAAAATTTGCATTGAAGTTGGTGTGGATGATCCATTTCCCAACTGCATTGCAGTTAAACTCTACCCTGACTCTGACCTCCTCTATTCAGTGAACGTGGAATACATGTGGAAACCCTCTAGATGTGGTCGCTGCCAGGTGATTGGGCATTCTGAATCCATTTGCCGTTCCAAATCTGTTAACAGGCTCTCTGCCCATGTTGGTTTTAATGCCAAGGAAATGTATGAGCCACCATCTCCTGGGGGCATACTGAGTCCTGCTTTGGACTCCAGTGGATCTGTAAAGATCCCTTCCTCTGTTGGCCCCGAGATTCATTCTAATGCTGATGAGGTGGTCCCTTCTGCTGTGGATGTTGGATCGGGTTGTGTATCACGGGAGAATGTAGTGGTACCTCTGATTCATAGGGAGCTAGCTGATATTGGAGGGGTCGATTCTGAGGTCATTGTGCAGTCTACTCCTCCTGATGGTCCCCCATCTGGGTCCTTCATGGAGGGTTCCTCTATGGTAGTTTGCGTAGATGTGCCTACCAGTGTTGTCATTCACAATGATCATGCTGTTCTGGTTATGGATGATCCTTGTGTGGGCGATCATGCTGTGGGCTCCAGTACTAGGCCAATTACAACCCTGGATGTCGCCACTTTTGATGAAGGCTCTAAGGCGGCGCATCAGCCTTCATTGTCTTCTAATTCTCTTTCTAATCAGATTGCTGGGTCTCCAGGTGTTGTTTCTTCAAAAGAGTATTGCGTCTGTCATGGGGTTGATGATGCTACTCCCGAGTCTATCGCGCGGATCATTCGCAAGTACTCTTTGGATGATGTTCCTCCCCTTGTGCGCATTAAGGACACTCTGGAAGTTAGTCTTTTGGATAAGAAGTCGCTTGACAATCAAGAGGACCTGAGCTCAGTCCCAGTCCCATTGTCTGGATGTCTGGATGTGGTCTCTGAGGTTAAAGTGGCTGAAGCATTGCATCCCAATGATGTTGAATGTGGAAAAGTCCATGCTATGCACACTGGGGATCCGGTTGCTGATGTTATTATTTTTGCGGTCTCCCCTGCCAACCTGGCTTTGAAAGATGGAAAAGAAGTTCAGCGTTGCCTTGATATTCCACTGCCATGTTGCTCCCAGGCAGCCCGTGCTCCAGCAGGGTCTCCATCTGGGGATGGGGCTGCTGGGCAAGGCAGGTCGCTTGGCACTTCTTTTATTTATTCCAGATGCCATCAGGGGGCCCCTGCTCTTGATGAAGTTACTCTAGATGGTAGTATTCCAGACGCGAATCTGATCGATGATCAGACCCCTATCTCCGATTCAGATGATGAGGTTCATGATGAGAAGGAGCCGTTGTACTGGGCTTTTAAGAAGCTCCTGGACATAGATGGCTCTCGTCAACTTTTCCATGATGTCCCTGCTAAGCATAGGAAACTTGTGTCGGACTTCCTGAATAAGTGCTGGCAAGATATAAATGTTGAGAACTTCAGTAAGTTCCGCACAGCCTTTCCGTTGGAGGCAGCAGATAATGGGTTTTCCCATGATGCTTATTTGCTGGCTTTCCAACTAGTTTTTACGATTGACACCTCTCAAGCCCATAGTGCCTCATTCACTCTAGAGGAGGAGAAGGTTGTTTATGGATTTCTGTCTTCCTTGCTGAAATCAGTAACAAATTGTCTGGGTACCCAGGAGTGTAATCAGTTTGAATTTTTATCTGGGCTACATGGTAGTGCCTTTATGATCCCGAATGAAGCACCCTGGCGTAAGTACAAATCTGGGAGGCGGCGTAAAGCTGCATCCATGAAAAACCGGACTTCTCATGCATGAAAACCTGCAGCTGCAGATTTGGGAGGGGGGGTTTTGTGCCTTGCTGCTTCCATGTTTGCTGCATTGGCTGGTACCTATCCTGCTGGCCCTGTTGCAGCTGTAATAATGATGTGCTGTTTCTCTGGACCCAGCTGATGGCTACTGAACTTGAAGCTGGAATTTCCACCTATGCAGCTCCTTTGGATAGTGTTGGAGATTGCCGGTTTCGGTGGATTGTTTGGGGCTGATCTGAGGCTTTGTTTTATTCCTTGGGTCTTGCTGTTGCTGAAGGAATCTTTGATGGTGGACTTTGCATATTTTATTAGTGCCTTGCTGCTGATGGAAACTTTATTAGAGGGGTTGCTGAATGCTGCATCAGATCGATTGTCTTATGGTGCTGTTCGGGCTGAATTGCATTTTGAGGCCTATGATTGCTGGCTCTCATAGCTAAAAGGTGGGTCCTGGCCCAGTTCTGAAGGTTTGCTGTGTTGTTGCTACAATCTCTGTGGGGTGGCTGCTCTGATTCTGCACTGATTTGGTTCCCTGCTGTGGCTTGAGGGAGGTTGCTCCTGGGGTTGGTGGGTGTGCTGTTTGTGATGATGCAAATCGGCTAAATGCTGGCATCATCTTGTTTGAAGCTTTGACTCTGTTCAGGCTTGCAGATGGAAAGTAACTGGATTTTGTTGGGGCTGAATGACTTTATCTGGTTTGCATAGGCTTATATGCCGGCTTGGGACTCGTTATCTCGCTTGTGCGAGGCCGGTTTGCACTGGCTTATTTGCCGGAATGGAATTCTAACTGCTGACATGGAATGAGCAATCCAGTTTTTGCCCTCTATTGTCCCTGTTTGGATTTCAGCTCCATTTGCTGTTGTGGCTAGGTCGGTTTTGGATTTCCTTCATGGCCGGTTTGATGACACGATTGGGATGGTCTCCTGCTGATGTGGCCAGCCTTCCAATTCTGCCGGTTTGTCGGTATGTCTTCACCTTCGGACTGCTCTGCCCGGTTGTAGCATTGCTGCTATTGGTGTACAGTAGGTCTTGTGGCTCGATCGATCTTGGTCTCCTTCATGGCCGGTTTGATGGCGTGAATGGGATGGTCTCCTGATGAGCGGCCACCGTGGTCGAATTTGGCCGGGTTGACTTTTTTGTGGTCGTGTACAATTGCCAGCTTCAATTCTTTGTGCATGCCAGTTTGCACAGGGTCAATTGCCGGAATGGATTATGTATATGGCGTAATCCTGTTTCTGCTCCCTTTGTTCCCGGTTTGAAACTTTGATGCATCTGCTGACGTGGCTTCGACGTTGGCTTGATACTCAGCCGGTTTGGCTGATGTGGGCATGTGAATGGCGGCCCGGCCTTGCTGCTGATGATTCTCTGGTTGCTTTGGATTCCGGCTATGTATGCTCTGAAATTTTAGTGGCATTACCTTTGCTGATCGATGCTGGATTGATGGAAACTCCCGGATTGTGCAGCTGATGTTATTTTTCGCAGCTGCCATGTACTCCCTGCTGTTGGAAAACTAGGGTGCTTTGGGTTGCCGGCAGATCCGGTTTGATGTAGTAAGTTGCTGCAGGGTGATCGGATGGTTGTTCCGATTTTCTCGGTAGTAACTTATTTTGCTTTTGATATTGTTTAAAGACAGTGTTCTTTTTTTGTTCTTCTGTTAGATAGTTCCTCTTAGGTTTTTTGAGGAATTCTCTGTTGTACCAGTTGCTCGGGGTATGCCCTAGCGTTTTATGTTCTAACTCCAAGTTAAAAAACTTGGAGTTTTAACATAATTTTTTTATAAATTTTTCTCCCGTTAATCCAAAATATACACTTACTTACCAAAAAAAAAAAGTGCAAAGGTTTCTCATAAAAAAAAGCCCACTAATGTTGCCCCCCAAACAGCATCCTCTTGGTTGATAACATCAGATGGGGGGATATAGAAGCAACACCTCCTTCAAGTTTCTACAAAGGGTAAAATTTTAAAGGATGATTAAGGGGAAAATCATCCTTCTGAATAATGTCAGCCCATGATGATGGAGAATGGCCAACCAAATTCTAGAATTCAACTTCACAGAACTGAAAAAGTGAGTACTTGAAACCGAATATGAAATCAGGAGGGAGGATTATAACCTTCGGAATATGAAACCCCTTCAATTTGGGGAGCACATGGATCAGCAATCAAATTACCTAAGGCAGAAACCACTTCAGCTTCAAGGCCAATTGATTGAACACATCGATTGATATTCGGATTCAGCTCTCAAGCAAGAGCCGAAGATGCACTCTCTGAAGACACCTTCGGATGAGAATGATGATATCCAGGAGCATCTGGCAACTTTATAGCCTTAGAGGCTATAGGAAAAATTGATTGAGACAGTCCTGAATGGAATCGAGCAACTAGAAGAGGAGAAAAGTCTTCCTTCGGAGACAAAGGCCATCGCCTATCAGCAGCATCACCAGAGGAAGCAGGGGAATACGCCTTCAGCTGCGACAGGTTACCAGTGCACTGCTCCAACGGCTTCGAACACCTCAAGAAGGAAGCATCTGGAATAGGGATATGAACTAGGTCATCCCTCAACAGCGGAGGAAATGACTCATCAAAAGGAGCTATAGAAAGAGAGGGAAGCGAATCTGAGGAATTTTGCTGGAAGGAAGAAGAAAATGGTAAAGATAATGACGAGAGTGAGGCATTAGTCGAATTAGGAGGACCACGGATCGGGAAAGGAGGATGCGAAGAAAGAACTAGTTTGGCCAATGCCATTTGAACGCCGGCCATCCCAGCACCGAAGATCTGAGCCCGCTTCAACCCTAAAGACTGCCTTCGCAAATTTGAAATTCTAGAGAGAAGGGAGATCTTTTCTTTCTTTATTATCATCTGTACATCACAACAAACCATAATATATAAGATCTAAAATTAATGCCACACCATTAATGGCTTTGATATCTGTTGAATGATATGATGTTAGCTTCATGATAAGGAAAGATACCAATTAAAAACCCAAACTCATCTTATAAAATTTGTCAAAACTTACAAGATAACCATATGAAATTTGCAAACACACTTCTAATTCATCATTACTAAAATATATACATTCTTGAGATGTTTATGAGATTATAAGCTTATACATTATCACTTAAACTAAACTAGTTACATCATTACTAATTATAGCATAACTGATATTTTTTTTGGTAAGTAAGTAAAGTGTATTAAATTTAAAAAAATTACAAAAACTTTGAGCTAACTCCAGATATTTTTCCGACTTGAAATTAGAGCAAAAACCCTGGGGAGTACCCCAAAGTTCATGAAAAAGTCCTGATTTGAGCCCAAGACCCTCGACATGAAGAAAAATAAAAAACAACCGAAACTACATCAGAACACAGGAGGTCAAATTCTCTCAAATAAAGGACACCAACTTAGCCTTCTAACGGCGGCATCGGCTATGAACTCAGCAAACAGCAACAAACGTGCTAGGCGCAAATTAGCATTGGTATATACAGCAGACCAGGCGAGAACAAAACATCATTCCAAACCAGCATTTTATGCCACGTCAACTCTGTACGGTAGACAAATAAGCAGACCATGGCAGATCATCAAACCTGCCAATCCCAAACCCAGCACAAGTGGCAGAGGATTCATCCCACCCACAGGGAGGAAAATCATCAAATTAATCATCAGCATCCAGCAGTAGCTACCCTCAGGATGTATGTTGACAATTGCCGCAACCAGCTCATTACCATTAGAAACCACCCGGCAGCAACAACACCCTGCAAGACCCGAAGAATCTGCAGTGCCACAGACTAAGGAGACAGTATAGATTACTGGCCCACCATGCCCAGAAAAAGAAAATCAGAGCAAAAGCAGCAAGCCGCCAGGAGCCAGTATCAGCATTTCCAACTGCTTCAACGATCAATAGGGCAGTGCCAATACCACCACCAGCAAAACACCAGCAACCAACTTCCCATCACAGCACAGTCTATCAGGAGGAATACAGACATATGGCATTATATCATTCTTCACAAATAGAGCCTGCAGCCTTCCCAGCAATTGTTCCCTCAACTTAGAACAGGAGCAAATCAACAGGGTCAGATAACCGACCTGTAACCCCAGCACCATCAGGGTCTCAGCCGAGCATCACAACGGGATCAGCTATTCTCCAGCAATAGCTAGCCTCCAAGAGCCAAAAATAGCTTTCCAACAGCATCAACCTACATCAGTGCAGCACCAATTTTCACCACCAGCAACAACAGCAGCAATTGCAGTATGAGGTATCATATTATGCCAGCACAGCCCAAACCAGCAGGAGGTATCATACAAACAGTAACTATGTCAATGCCATAGAAGTGCCAGCTCCATCCGGAGTCAGCATCCAGACAGCTTCACTGAACGGTAGTTGAAAGCTACAAGTCATCAGCCAACCAGATCAAAGAAAAGGAGATCAGCAACTACTCCAAGATAGACCCCATCAGCAATGGGAATGCTCACGGGCAGAAAAAGCTACACGACCAAAGAATCCAACAGCAAATATAAGCTCAGAAAAGATACTCCTGATTAGATTCCTATTCCAGCCAAACCCCAAACCCTCAAGCCAAAAGGCTCTTAGACGGTGTTTAGGTTGACATTTGTGTTTGAGGAGCCCTTAGATGACTTGGAAGCAGATTTTCGCCGTCTCCAAGACTTGGCAAGTTGCCAGGTTCCATCTTGCACGGAATAAGAATGATTTTTTTTTTTGTAAGTAATCAAAATTAAAATAAAGAAAATTACAAAATAATGTTCTAGCTCCAAGTGTTTTGCCGACTTAGAGGTAGAACAACAAGTTAGGGCATTTCCCGAGTACCACCATGAACCAATTCATGAAACCGGGCGAAATAAAACACAAAAAAACAAAACACCTAGATTAGAAACATCTAAACCGGCCACATGCAACCCAGCCTAAAAACACACAGACAGGAAAACAGCATCAACAGATTTTGAAGTTCCACCGTTCCAAAGAGAAAAACAAACAGCAGAAGAAAATTCAAATGCCATTAGCATAGTCCTCGGACAGATTTTACACATGCCCTAACCGTGCATTGCTTCGCATCATTCGGCCAATAAACCACCACGGCTCAGGCAGTAGCATCCATGAGCAAATGGGTCTCGGACTCATCCTTCTGGCCTTGGACGAGAGCAGCATGCCCATAGCATCTCAGGCAATTCTATATCCAAAGCAGGATACCTGCAGCATAGTCCTCAGACGAGAGCCAGCGTCCTTTTCAGCAACTAGAGCAAAATTTCAACCGCCAGCAGCATAATCCTCGGATTGGTTTTACACTTTTTTTTGGTAAGTAAGTAAATGAAATTAAATTTAAATGAAAGTATAAGACGATATTCTAACTCCAAGTGTTTTGCCAACTTAGAGGTAGAACAAAGAGTTAGGGTATACCCCGAGCAGACAAGATCCAAGACAAGGACCAATCACAAAGAAACTCAAAAAAATAAGATTAATACAACATGTAGATGAGCCACATCTAACCCGGCCAAATTACAACGGCGTCAAATTTGTTTGAAACAGAACAAGGAACAAGCTAGGATCATCGTTCTAGAGCCAGCAGCACCTACATGGTACAACGTAGAAGATCCAGCCTCTTTCCATCCAAAACTACCGACACAACTCAGGCCAAAAAAGCATCGGGAGATGCAAATTCATTCATCAGACAAACGCATCTCGCATCCAGCAAAGATACCCTGGGAAAATCAGGAGCAACAAACATACTTCAGGTACAGCAACAGACCAGCATCCTTACATCACAAGCAGCACAGCTACTAGCTTCAGGATCTTCAGCACCTCAGCATCAGCAGGGTCCAAAGAATCAGACTCGGCATTATCAGCACCAGCAGCAGGGCCCGAAGTAACATTTCCAACAGCTTCTACCTTGTAGTCTCACAGGAATATCTCCCCAGCCACACAGCAGAATCTTTGGCAGGCAGCACCACAGCAGCAAACAATTCAAGAAGCAAAGGCTTCAACAAAACCCAGGGGTCTTCGGGCAACTTCAAAACTCGTTAATGGCCAAACACACTTGAGAGCAGCATCCGCCTTGCTAGTGTGATACAGCACAACATTGAATGCCATTCCAGCAACTCAAGATTTATTTTCAACATGATTACAGTCCAGGTCAGTACCCCATAACACATCAGTAGGGAACATACTATGATGCAGCAGCAAAAACTCCAGCTACACGCATGACAGATGAGCCCACCCATCTGAGAAACAAAACCAGATTCATCTGCCAAAAGAGATCAATCAACCTGTGGCAATTGCTAACGGTAAACCTATCATCAACACACTACTACTATGGACAGCAGAATCAACAGGGACCTAAAAGAACCTGCCAACACTAACAAGCAGACAAAAAAAACAACGAGATACTCCTTAACATCAGGAGGAGTATATCAACTCTTGTCTGGAGAGCCATTAGAGCTCTTTGAGGCTTTTTTTCGCCGCCTCTTTGACTTGGCTTGGCTCCAATGACCGTCATGCACAGCGTGGACCTGTTTGTGGTGCACCTTCGACTCCCGTCGCCCTTCCATATTATGTGAAGGGAAATTATGGAGTCCCACCACTAATTCTTCCAAATTGCTAAAGTGATCAAGATGAGAAACCGATATCAAGTTCAGCAAGGAACTTTGAAAATAAAAAATAATTTGCTTCTCATCCGGACTTAAAGAGTCAATGTGAGGATGTGCAAGCACTGATAACCTAAGGGCTTCAAAAGGAGCACCCACAGAGATGAGAAGATTTGCCCCCATCAAGTGGAAAGGATGATTTGAACTCATCCCTAGTTTGATCAGTGAAATTGCACCAATAGTTATCTAAAAAAAGTAATACTAAGTATCTGTGATCCGGGGTGAGGGCATTTAGAGAATACCGAAAAGCATTTTCCTTAATCAACATCATGATGCCAAGGGACAATGGATCAGATCCCTCTTCAGCATCATCCAAAACCACATGGGACAAGGTAGAGTTATTAGCTGGGAAACATTCACGAGAATGCAATGGATCTGCCACAGCTGCCTTAGCTTCCACACCCATACTGCCAGTCAAGGGGACCGAGATCAGAATATCTTGAGTGGCTACCTGAGCCTCACCCAGCTGACATTCTACCAGTGAATCCCTCGGGCTCACTATGGTAGGGGCATCATCCAGAGAGTACTTGCGGGCAAGCCTCACGATTGAGTCAGGAGTTGAATCATCAACCACATATTTTCGGCAATCCTTAGCAGAAAGGGCCTCACTTGGGGACCCTTCGAGCTGATCAAGGATATACAAAGGATTACCCAGGACTTGATGAGCACCAACCGGATCATCAGGAGTGATATGAGAAGCGCCACCAACATCAGCAGAGCATTGAGAAGCGCCTTCCCATACAAGCCTCCCAGCCGCATCCTGGTTCAAAGCAGGGGGAATGGGGGGTATCACCTACTCGAGGGACTCCCTAGCAGATTCTGCAGGTATCTCTTTGACCACAGGCACCTTATGCTTGGCCTCATAAGCCACTTGTTCAACGCTAGATAACGGCCCTGTACCTATCGAGGAGTAGTCAGGGGACAAGTTCAGTGTAGCAACATCCTAATGGGCAAGCATAACCTTCCTGGAGCTTTTTAGGGATGCAGGACTTGTTTTACACACGCCATGATACGTGCAATGCTCCACAGTATTCGGCCAAGAAACTACCACGGTTCAGGCAGTAGCATCCATTAGCATAGGGATCTCGGACTCATCCTACTGGCCTCGGCCGAGAGCAGCATGCCCAAAGCCTCTTGGACAAGTCTACACCAGAGGCAGGATACCGGTGATGGCAACATGGCACCTTCAGTAACTCAACCAAGCAAATAGGATAACCTTCTCTCCAGCATCAGCAACACAGCAGAAGGGAGCCTGCATCCTATCCAGCAATCTGTAACACCGGCACCAACCTTCAGCAGGGAAGCTCACAATATCGCACAAAGACACTGCAACCTTTCCAGCATCTACACCCTCGATGACAGGGGTAAAACAGCAGGGCCATTTAAATGGAAAACAAATGCACAGAGCTGAAACCAGCATCATTATCAAATCAGCCCAGCTCCACATCGGGATCAACTGCTCTCTAGCATCCGTAGGGCACAAAACCAGCAGCATCAACCTTCAGCAGGGCAGGACCAATATCCGCCTCCAGCAATTTTCCATCTAATTTGCAGAAAGAAATAGCAAACTTCCTCTCACAACATAAATCAGCAGGAGGATTTTTCCAGCCGTTATTACTTTTCTACAAAGAAAGAGATATAATAACCTCCCAGAGCCGAGCCAAGAGAGCACTCGGCCTCACAAATTAGGAAGCTTAAGCAACTTGCCAAGATAGACCACAACTTCAGTCCAGCACCAGACAAACAAGCCCAAGCGGCAGAAATCCTAAGTGCCGGAGGATCCAAGCAACGGGTATCTTAACCACGATGGTCTCTCCGAAGAGGCAACCAGTTTATCAATCATCAGCGACCAGCAGTAGCTACCATCAGCGATAGCCGCCTATACCATGAGCAGCAGCACCAGCTCAAAAGCCTCATCTGAATATCTCGCCTAGTGTACGCATTAACACAGCACACCTTGCCAAAAAAGCCAAAACATCAAAGTCAAAACTTGGACAAAAAAAACCACCTCGGCCTTAGAGAGTCTCGGTCTGAAGCATCTCTACTCCTGCCCAACTCTAGACCCTCAAGCCCACGGAATAAGAATGATTGCGGTCCTCCTCCTTTACTCCACGGGCAGATAGCAATGGAAGCAGAGATGTAAAACGGTTTCTTTCTCTTTCATTTCGCAAATGAACTTCAGATGCATGAGTGTCTGAATCATGGCCCTTGGACTTTTGCTGGCCGACCTTTCTTCTTAAAGAAATGGACTCCGGACCTGGTTCTCTCCAAAGAGGACCACAATACTTTTCCTATTTGGGTTCACCTAAAGGAGGTTCTGGTTCAATTTTGGACCCCTCTGGGGCTAAGCTGGATTGCCAGCGCCATTGGGAAACCCCTCCAAATGTATCCCGCTACCGCCAAAAGGGATCGGCTACGGGTTACACGTATTTGCGTTGAAGTCAAGGCCGCATCCAACTTGCCTGAACGAATCAGGGTAAATTTTGGGAGTCACCTGGGGGATTCCTTGGGAGTTGATGTGGCGGTAGAATACCCTTGGAAACCTTGTCAGAGTGATTCTGGTATGAATGGAAGGCTCTCTAAGAGTCAGAGCAAGATGCCCCCTAAATTCAAACCAACTGGGCGTCTGATCCCTTCGGCACCCGTTGTAAACGACCTGGAGGGAAAAGGTCCTAGGAGATATAAAAGCAAATCTGAGACTTTGGTGAAGTCTGCTGGATCTGTGCCGGATTCCAATCCCTTTGCGGCCTTACAAAGCCATGAGATAGACATCCCAGTCCTTACTGATGGGATTGGGAAAAATGATGTTATTGATTTTGCTGAGTTAGATCCAGGCTCCAGTTTGGGCGGTGTGGAGGCTGAACCGGGGATTTTGACCCCTTCTGATAAAGAGCAGGAGTCTCAGGGTGAATCTCCCCTTGAAATTGAAGGCTCTGGTCAGGCTGGTAGTAGTAGAGTCTAGAGATTACTTAATTGTGATCCTCCTTTACCTGAAGATGTCCAGCTGGTTGAGGTGCCTCCCGGTCCCTCCACCACTAGCGAATCTTCAGTTCCTAGGAGTTCCCGTATGATGCCTAGGCGTGTGGTGGTTGGTAGTTCCAGCCACACTGAGTGTCTCCCCCGTGTCCTGGAAGAAAAGGACGTTGAGCCTCCCTCGTTGAAACCGTCATCGAAAAAAGCAAAGGGGCCTAAGAAGAAAAAACCCCCTGCCCCCATACCCCATGGTTAGTATCGCTTGCTGGAATGTCCGTGGACTAAATGGGGCGCTCAAATCCCATGAAGTCATGAACGTCATTCGGTCATCCCGTTGCTCTATTTTTGGTCTTGTGGACAGAGAAGCTCTGCCTTCTCTCTACCCCAAATCTGAACCTTTCGCCCTTGGCCTGTACTCCAGCCTCCTCCTGCTTCTCACCGGCACCCATGGCGCCGGTCGTTCGCGACCTCCCCTGTTCCCC
>JAODPA010025048.1:0-12779 GCA_025585075.1 Nepenthes mirabilis | reverse complement strand
TATATATATTCAATGTACAAAATGCATGGACAACAAGGAATTAAAATTGGATAGGTGGAGTGCATACTAATAATTTGAAGAAATAATTGGTTATATGTTTAGACTGCTAGAGACAATAATTGATTCTAGCAGCAGCCGTAGATGATGATAATTTCCTCTAATAAACTAGCTGCACTTAGCACAAATATCTGGTTGAAGAACGTGCTACCTAAAATACTCAATTTTCTGTTATCAAAAAATGTAATTCCATTTTATTAATAATCAAAACTTTGGGTGATGACTTAGCAACTTGACCGACTTCCATCGGCTAGAATTTCTTCAGATTTTCCATCAATTTACGTGGCCAATTAAAGAGGGCATACGACTAGAAATTTTTGCGATTTATTGAAAATATAACGAGCACCGGCAAATAAGTGCATTTTTTGGTTGATTGAAAATTTAACATTAAAAAATTGGTTCTTAATATTAGAGTGATACATTATTTTTTCAGATTCATTTACTATTTATCATGATTATAAGCACTCATTATATAAAAAGATACTCACAGTTCGATAGTGATACCTAGATAATCATTAGTCGCAACAGCTCCATTGTCGGCAAAAAATATCACCACTATAGTCACCTGACTAAAAATATTTTACTGATATTAAAAAATTATTGTTCATCAGTAATCTCGATACTATTGTGGCCTTCGGGTTCAAGGGTAGAAAAGATTTTAACTAAAAGACTCATGTATTAAATTAAGATGAAATATAAGTAAAATATCAATTAGTACTTGTTGTATCGTAGGCCCTCGATTGTCGTACGGATTAGTGAACCTTCGAATTCCTAGCCGATCTGAAGCGTTCGTGGAAGGGTCCGATCTCCGTCTCCATTAACCTGAGACTAGTACAACACAATCAATGAACGAGAGGTCAGAGGTCCGGTGGGATTTCTCCCACCAAGGCCACTCACACGCTCAAGTCAACAAATTCCCGCAATGAACGGAAATCAGGCGCACGCTAAGAGGTGCGCGGAAGCATGCTGTAAATGCGTGGATGGTGCGTGTTTGTTTATGTGAGAGAGAGAGTAATGAGCGGGTGGCGGAAGGCCTGGCTCCCTAGGTGCACTGCTGCGGGTGACTGATTTCCTGTCGCCTGAGTAGGCTCAGGAGTTTGGATCCGGAGGATAGCTGGTAAGTTTAAGGCTTACGACACTGAGTCGATTATCTCGGATCCGATCTCTTTCCTTTCGTTAAAGAAAAGGGATTTTATAGGTCCCCCGATAAGGGGCTCTTGGACGCGAGAACTCCTGTTGGTAGGATTCATTGGCCGCTGATCATTGTTGATGAATGTCGTTGTGTCAGCTGTCGTTTTGCGGTGACAGGCAAACTATCGGGTGTTGTCGGCCACGCTTGGTCTCCCCCTTGAGCAGGAATTGGCGGGTCGCCTGTGAGCGGCTGCTTGAATCGCAGCTGGCAGCGTTGACTGTTTCTCCATTGGCTGGTTTCTCCTACTCTTTTGCCATTTTCCGGCAACCACATTAATGAGGTGCAGGAGGCGCCCATTGGCTACTGATAGTGGGCTGCCACGTAGGCATCTCATGTCGTTGGGTTGGGCTCCGAATCTTCCTGGGTTTTAGCATTGGACCCAACACTAGCCCCCCATGCATGGGCTGACCAGTGGTCATGGCCTGGCATGTCCCTTGGGTCCAATCCACGGTCCGCCGGTTTCCCTTGAGATGCTCCAACACTTGTCGTCTTCTAGGTTGGCGCTTTCCCCAGGCATCTGCGCAAGCCTTTCTAATGCTGCAGCGATTCAGTGCCTGGATTGGGAGAATTTGCATGCCTGGAGTTGCGTCTGATTTGAGGGCTTTTCCTATTCTATGAAAGACATCCACCGGGAAGCGTGCCTTTCCAAGTACGAGAAGGATGCCTGTTTCGCTCATAAATAGGAGGGCTCCCTAGTGAGTGTAGTGCATCCTTTGGCTGCCTTTGAGGGAACAATGCGAAGGTTTTGGCTTGCTCCACCTTCGGTGGGAATCTGCGAAGGAGTTGGATGGACTAGCTGGAAATTCAGAATTCTTGGAGAAGACTGCCTCCACGCTCGCACTGCGGTCAATTCCTCATGCTAATGGGGGTGGCTCGGCCACTCTGTTGTTGTCACGTGCTTCCCCCCATGGTGTGACTAGTCCAGAGTGCTGTGGAATCGCGGCGAAACTTTCACGGGGATGCTTCCCGTCGGTGAAGCACGTCGCTCGCGGTCTCCACTTCACTTGGTTCGTGCGTGAGCCGTGGAAGAGGCAGAGAGGGGAGCCCCGGTGAGGGAACTACAGGGTTTTCCCTTTTGGTCCCTCTCGGAGGCTCCTAAGCTGGGTGCTGGTCCTGCCTCAGTGGATAACACTGGGACCGTCTCCACCGTGGGCAGGCCAACACGCGACTGCCCCTGGTGACTTGTTGGGTAACCGGCGGCAAGACCGTGATGATCTCATGTAGATCATGTTCTCTAAGCTCAATCGGGCATCCGGGGTAGTCACCGTGGGGCCTGGGCCACGTGCCGTATCTTCTTCCTCTTTCTTGTACCTTTGTTATTACAAATCTTGTACTTTGTAAGGAAAGCCTTGATTAATAAAAGAAATAGTCCATTTGTCTTTATTCTTCCATCTTGTAGCACGTGCTTTCTCTTACTGATCGCTTTCCCCTGATGTGTCGCACCCTGTTTCATGCGCTAGAGGATCTTCGGATGCTCGCGGTTAGTTTTGCTAGTTCCGCCCCTTGAGCCTATATACCGACCGTCATTGGAACGATGCGGTTCAAGGGCGGCCTCTGACGTCTGGGGCCGTAGAGGCTAGAACTCGACTGACGGCAGTCACATCCATCTGTTTATCTAGCGCATTAAGTGCACAAGAGATTGAAGGGCACTACGTCATGATGACTTGCCTTGGAAACGCGTGAGACTTCAGGGATTCTCCACATGGAGCGCAATCGTTGGCCTTGTTCTGGCACTCCTTGCCTTCAAAGCGCAGCTGTTTCTGGGGAGAACTCCGCCAATTTAAACACACAAACCCCTTCTCAGATAACGCGCTCTGCTACTTCTTTGGTGGTGTAAAGTTTTGCGTTGCTTGCAATCCTTCCCTCTTTCACCTGCTCTTACTGCAATCCGGATGGAGGAGTCGTCTTCATCGTCCAGATCGAGATATCCTTCCGGAGGGTCCGAAACTGGGGCCCATGCTTCTAGGGTCCTAGGTGTCACCGCATCGGAGGGGGATCACTCAGAGGCTACTGTCATGGGCCCTGCGCAATTCCGATGGGCGCCTCCAGGCTTTGAGAGGACGGAGACAACCACCACCTCACGGGAGCATGGCCTAGGGAGGGCGTATTTCTCGCTCCGATAAGTTACCAGGGTGGTCGAAGACGTTGAAGCCCAGATGGAAGCTGCGGTAGCGGAGATAGAGCAGTTGAGGGCCCGCGCCGCACACTTTGAGGAAGCATGGGCAGAATCTGAGGCGAGGGTGTCCAGGCTCACCAGTGCTAACATGGGGGCTCGAGCCCACATTTTGGCTATTCAAGAAGAGCGTGAGCAGCTACGGTGACAGTTTAAGATAGAGGTCGTGCAGATGGGGACTGAGCTAAGGTCGAGGTTCCTGTCAGAGGAAGTCGACCCTGCACTGGAAAGGAACTTCCAGGACGGCATTCGTCTCAACTGGAGACTAGCCTCGCTGGAGGACCCGAACTTTCGCGTCAGCATTCTGGATTCTCAAAATTCCAGTGCCCGCATACGCGCAGACTTGGTGGAGTATCCGGCACCAGGTTCCTCTGCGGCACATGAGGGACGTTAAATGTATCCCAGTATTGTAAGCTGCTATAACAAGCTTTTAATGAATATCATAATGAAATTTAATACTTAGATGTGCCGTTTCATTTTCCATGGTTTGCTATGGCTGAATGGTTTGTTTTTATTCCCGTGTGCTTCTTTTGGGGGTCCCGCTGTCATCCTTTTCGGTGATTGAAATTCTTGCATTAAATGCGGGTGTGTCAGTGGGGGTCTTTGCCAGGTGGCTGAAGTGACATCGATCTACAGTCTGACGAACGGTCATGATTGTTGACTGCTTTGGGCCCCGTGACGCTTCCACAGGGGACGCATGCGTCCCAGCCACTCTGTGGAGGCGTCATTTGGGTTTCCGCTCGTTAGCACTTCGTTGCCTATTTAAACTAGCCTTCTAAAAAATTTCCTTTGTTAGTTTCCTTGTGCTGAAAATTTTCCAATCTTGGCCCACACGGTGAGAGAGAGATGGCAAAGAAGAGAGAGTCTCCTTCCTCCTCGCGAACTTCTAGGGTGAGTCAGCATGGGGTCGACAACATGGGGTTTGTCTTGATGACCAGTGCTATCACCGCTCTAACGGTAGATTATGGGATTCTTGGTAGTTAGGGTTACCGTGTTCTTGGCTCCGCGAATAGAGCCAACACTGCACCAGATGGCTTCGTCACAGTTTATGAGCACCATCTGAGAGGGGGGCTATGTTATCCCATGCCATGCACTCTGTCTACGTTGTTGGAGCTGTTGGACATTCCTGTGGCGAGGCTTCACCCTAACGCCCTTCGTTATATGGTCTCGCCGTGTATCTTCGCTCGCCTTCATGGTGGGTCTTTCGACGCCAAGGCGGCCAGGTTGATATTTACTTGTCGGAGTCGAAAGACTAGATCTCCATGTCGCCGAAAATCGGCTTCCACTTTCGAGGGACCAATCCTAACTCGGTAAAGAATTGGAAGAGCCGATTCTTCTTCTTACAGAAGCCCCCTGACTCTGAGCTTCCACGTGAGTGGGGCCCAATTTCGGAGTTCTTCCACGAGAAAGCGTCGACGGATGATGGCAAGGAAGTCAGGGAGCTAGTCGCCGCCATTGAGTCCCAGATGGCGAAGTTCTCCATCCAGGGCTACTTTTGAGATCCATTACATTTGAGGCCACTAAGTGGGGGCCTTCGTCGGACTAGCACATCGTCGGTCCTACTAAAAAGGACCCTGGGGAAGGCGCCATTCCCCCACCGTCTGGAGGGGACGAGGAGGAAAGTTGTTCGCTATTGGAATTGTCTTCGGATGAGGAGGAGATTGAGGCTCCCTTGAAGAGGTTGAGGGAGGCCGGAGATACCTCCACGCGGAGGTCGCAAAGATTGGCTGTTAGCTCTGTTGTGAAGGTTCGGGCTGCAGTCCTGGAGGTGGCGTCAAGCGTCGGGCCACAGGAGGAGGCCGACGAACCCATTCTGATCCGCGGCGTTAGCTGAGTACAGCTTCCCTAAAGCGGGGCTTCATTCTCGTGAGGAGTCTCCTGCGCGCTCCTTCGTCAATCTGGTCATGGAGGCGGTTCCAGGCATAGCGGGCGGCGCATTGGTCCTCAGTGACCTGGAGGAAGTATGCGCGCCAAAGCCAGTGCCAGCGTCGAAGTTAGAGGGACCTTCAGAGCTGGTTGTGATCTTTGCGGAGCCAATTTCGGAGGGGGGATCCTAGAGGACGTCCCAGTGGCATCGGAGGCAGAAGTTGTATCGGAGGTCCGCCCGCCGGGTGCTGATTGCTATGGAAGAGATGACTTCAAAGCTGGAGCCCCCAAGCATTCCTTTGCCTTCCACGCTTCTGATCCGTCCGAGCCCCGCAGGAGTCGCAGTTGAACATCAGGAGCCCTTGGGCCCATCTACGTCAGGAGATTTGGCACGTCCTCCGAACGCCACTTCTGCTCAAGTACAATCACTCTGAACTGGTCGTTCTTTCGCAGTCATAATTTTTAAAAATTCTTCTGAATTATCCATTTTTCACACAGATTCTTGAAGATGCCGACCCTCTTGATTGCTAGCTGCCCTTCTACATGGGAGCTTTCACCGCGGGCTGCACGTTGTCCAGCGCATGAGAGCCAAGGTCGCTTCCCTTCGAGGACATCGAGCAGGCGCAAGAGGAAGTTAGATGCTTGCAGCTGAAGGTGGAACGACTGGAGGTGGCGCTCACCGTTCTTAAATACGACAATTCACGTTTGTCCAGGAATTTGAGGGGTCGGCTCACCTTGCCGGAGGCGGATCTCATGATGGAGACTCGGTTTTGAGACGGCATTCGCCTGTGCTGTAGGAATGCTTCTCTTGCGGCGCCTGACGTACCAAAATGAGTCTTCCACCCTGGCAACACTGGGGTTTGGAACGGGTCTCGCCTAAGGAATTTCCTTGAGGAGGCTAGTCTGTCTGACCCTCTGCAGTAGTCTTGTCTGTATACATTACTTTTCTTTCCTTTTTTTTTTTTGTACAAGTGAACGAAAAGTACCTCCTTTCTCTTTTGTATACATTGTCTCCCAATGCAATCCCTGAGGTCGTGTCTCACGTTTAACAGCTAAGCTTGCAAAGCTATTGTCGCCAAGGCTCCAATCTGGTGCCTTCTTGCACTATACTCGTCTTTCGTCAGAGGATGTCATCGCATCTTGTGCGTTTAATGAGAAGCTCGATCCAATAAAGTGGACGTCGTCGCAAGTCTTGTGGAGTCGCACTAAGGGCCAGCCAGGTTTTCAGGCCACGGCAGCCGGGCTCTGGGTCTAGGCCTTTCATTGTGCAGTATCCGCGTTAGGTGCGTGGCCCCCGCTCAAGGCGTCATCGCTACCATGTACAAGGTCCTAGCCCTCGACCATCGTAGACTAAGGGTACTCTCTTCTTCGTGAGAAGGTCGCCGCACACCTGCAATTCTTGTCCCCTAAAGTTTTAGTGGCCGCAAGTTGGGAAGCTTCAAAAGCCCCCAGGCCTAATGTCTTGACCACTTGAGTCGTTTGGCGCGAAGCCAAGGTAGCGGGTTGCTGGGACCCTTCTGATGTGGAGTCAAAGTCCAGATACGTCCACTTTCGGACTGCTCAATGCATGGTCAAGGCTTGAACGAGACCGCTAATGGGCCACTTGGCGCGAGGCCAAGGTTTCTGAACAGCTTTGGGCCACCTGACGGAAGGTCGAGGTTTTGAGGTGGCTGCTCTCGGGCCGCTTGGCACGGTGCCAAGGCCTTGTTTTACAGATGGACGATGGTCCTCCTAACTTAGGGGCAGTCTAGGTCATATTATTTTTGGATTGCTATGCATGCTAACACTTCACACGAATGGAGATGCAGACTAACGGGAATAATTAATTTTATTAAGCAAAAACTTAATACATGTACAAGCACTATTCAGGATGTGTGTGCGTGCCTTACCTGGGCCGGTGCTGCGTCACTGGTAGTATTTCCTTAGGTTGGTGGCATTCTGGGTCTGGGGGACCTGTTTACCATTCTGGGCGCATAGCTTGTACGCTCTACTCCTGAGGATTGCAGAGATGAGAAACGGGCCTTCCCACCAAGGGGAGAGTCTGTCCCTGCTCGCGGCTTTTCCCGCTGCCTCTATGCTCCGGAGGACCAAATCCCCAACCTCAAGCGGACGTGCTTTCACCCACTTATTGTAGTACCGCACAATACCCTGCGGTTCGCAGGCAGGCTGTGTCTCAAACTTCTGGAAGTAGGTCAAGGCTTTCCCGGAGTCTATAAGAGTGGGTGGTTGGATTGAAACATTCAACCCGCAGGCAGGGTAATCCCACTTCAACGGGGACTACGGCCTCAGCCCCGTAGTAGAGGCTGAAGGGTGTCTCTCTCGTTGGTTCCCGTGGGGTCGTCCGATACAACCAGAGTACGGAAGGTAGCTCTTCAACCCACAAGCTCCCTTTATCCTCCAGCTTGGTCTTTAGCCCGTACAGCAGCGTGCGGTTGGTGACTTCAACCTATCCGTTAGCCTGAAAGTATGCCACGGACGTGTGGACAAGCCGATGCGCAGATCAACATAGTACCTTGTGAACCGTTTGCCGGTGAATTGGGTTCTGTTATCGGTCACTACGACCTTGGGAATCCCAAAGCGGCAAACGATGTTTTGACGAAGGAATTTCGTTGCATTCTGCTCGGTGATTCGAGCCAAAGGGACTGCTTCTAACCACTTGATGAAGTAGTCAATGCCGACGATTAGGAACTTCCTTTGCCCGGAGGCCAAAGGTAACGGCCCAAGGATGTCGATCCCTCATTGCGCAAATGGCCATGGGGATTGAAGGCTGTGCAACTCTATGTGCGGTAGGTGCATCACGGAACCGTGGACTTGGCAGCTCTCGCACTTCCAGACGAATTCCATGGCATCTTGCTTCAGGATTGGCGAATAGAAACCTTGTCACATGATTTTGAATTCAAGGCTCTTTACCCCAATGTGTGAGCCGCATATGTTGAGATGTACTTCACTTAGAGCGTACTTGGCTTCTTCGGGGGTAAGGCATTTCAAGAAGGGAGTGGAATATCTCCGCCTGCACAGCCTCCCGTCGAGGAGCGTGTACTAGCCTGCTGTCTTCTTGATTCGTTTGGCCTCATCAACGTTGTTGAATAGAGTTCCGTCGGTCAGGTATTTTCTGTACAGAGTCATCCAGTTGTCCCCCCCATCAACCCGCAGCACTTCTTGGTCCGAGGAGTCGATGCTGGGCATGCCCAGAATCTCCCTCGGCTCCCTGGCGTACTGCTCTGGGGATCCCGCAGCTACATCCTTGGCCAGCCGATCAAATTTCCAATTGTCGAACCTAGGGACGTGTTTGATCAAGAAGCGGTCCCCTGGATCAGCGTCTTTTCCTTCGCCAGGTATTTGACGAGTTGAGGGTTTGATACTTCGAAGTTTCCTTGGATCTGATTAACCACGAGCTCGGAGTCGCTGTGTACAACCAATGATTTTGCGGAACATTCTTTGGCCAGGCGAAGTCCTGCGTGAAGGGCCTCGTACTCTGCCATGTCGTTGGTAGCTGGGAAGGTCAGTGCGACAGAGTACGTAATCTCTGCACCGTCCGGAGTCTTCAGTACGACTCCAGCACCGCTACCTGCTTGAGTGGATGATCCGTCCATGGTCAGGGTCCACACCGAGACGTCGAGGTCTCCCATGCTCCCCGGGCTGCCAGGGTCATCTAGAGCTGGGGTCGCCACCTCGACAATGAAGTCCGCTAGGGCCTGACCCTTGAGGGTCGGCCGAGGTCAAAACTCAACGTCGAACTCTCCCAACTCGACAACCCATTTAACCAGCTGTCTGGAAGTCTCTGGTTTCTACTGGATCGACTTCAGAGGTTGATCCGTTAGTACGATGATCCGATGGGCTTGGAAGTAGGGCCGCAGTTTTCGCACTGAAGAAATGAGTGTCAACGCGACTCTTTCGGCGTGCGGATAGCAGGCCTCTACATCTGTCAATACCCGACTTATGTAGTATACTGGTCGCTGTGCCCCCTCATGCTCTCTGACCAGCACAGAGCTGAGGGCCGTTCTGACGTAGCCAAGTAGAGGTACAGGTCCTCGCCAGTGCACAGCGAGCTCAGGAGAGGTGGGTTGGTGAGGTAGGTTTTCAGCTCTTTAAAGGCTTCGCCACAATCCTCGGTCTACCGAAATCCTGTCAATTTTATGCCCCAAAGTGCTTTGAAAAAGGTCAAGTACTTTTCTGTGAACCTGGCGAGGAATCGCGAGAGGGCCGCCAGCCGCCCGGTGAGTTTCTGTACTTCCTTCACCATCCGTAGAGAGTTCAAGTCGAGGATGGCCTTGATCTTTCTGGGTTGACCTCAATGCCGCACTGGGATACGATGAAGCCTAGGAACTTCCCTGGGGTTACCCCGAATGCACATTTGGTAGGGTTGAGATTCATCCTGTGCGCCCAGTGGATTTGGAAGGCCTCTTCTAGGTCACGGATGTGGCTGCCGGCAACCCTGCTTTTCACAAGCATATCGTCGAAATACACTTTCACGTTTTTCTCGATCTGAGTCTCGAACATCTTGTTCACCAAACGTTGATAGGTTTCCCCGACATTCTTGAAGCCGAAAGGCATCACCTTATAGTAGTATGTCCCCTGGTCGGTCATGAAGGAGGTATGCTTTTCGACCTCAGGGTGCATCTGGATCTGGTTGTAACCGGAGTAGGCATCCATGAAGTTTAGGAGCTTGTGCCCGGACGTAGAGTCTACAAGCTGATCAATCCTGAGGAGAGGGAAGCTGTCCTTTGGGCAAACCTTATTCACGTCAGTGAAGTCTACGCATATTCGCCATTTGCCGTTGCTTTTTTTCACCAGCACGACGTTGGATAACCATTCTGGGTACTAGACCTCTCGAATAAATCCAGCGTCCAAAAGTCTTTTCACTTCTTCCCTTATGGCAATCAGCTTCTCGACGGAATGGTTCCTACGCTTCTGTCGCACAGGCTTGTGGCAAGAATCGAGGCCCAACTTATGGACCATCACTTCAGCCAGTATCCCGGGTATGTCGACATGAACCCAAGCAAACATGTCGGAGTTTTTCTTAAGGAAGGTGATTAACCGATCACGTTCGGCAAGTAGGAGAGAGCTTCCCACATGGACACACTTCTCTGGCTCTACGGGATTCAGAGGGATAGCTTCGGTAGCTTCTCCCGACTTGGCCTACTGTAACAGGGCTTCGTCGCGGAGGTCAAGATCTTCATCCGGGTGGCCCAGTGCTACGAGGGCAACCTAGGATAAGCAGCACGTCCGTCCCATCACCTGGTCCCCAAGTACTTCTCCCACGCCGCACGATGTGGAAAACTTAACCTTCAGATGAGGGATCGACGTTACGGCCTCGAAGGCTGTGAGGAAAGGTCTGCCCAGTATAACATTATAAACAGACGGTAAGTCGACGACGAGGAATGCCAGCTCTCGCGTTGCGGTGCACAGATAAGTTTCCATTGTGACCTTTAGCCGGACTATCCCCTGCATGGACACTGGCTCGTTGTCCAGGCCGTACAAAGGGCCATCGGCCACTCTCATCTGACCCTGCCTCAATCCAAGCTTAAAAAAGGCATTGAGATACAAGCTTTCATTATCAATGAAAACTCGTTTCAACTGGTAGTCAATCTTACCATTTGAAACGAGGGCGGATACAATAAGGGGATCAGTATGAGGGAATGTTACATGAGTTATATCATTACTACTAAAGCTAATGACATCACTCATATCCCCTTTCTTCGCTCTCTTGCTGCTAGAAGTTGGCTCATGCTCCTTTTGCCTGGTGCCCCTGGCGGCCGTGGTAGAGATTATGTTGATCACTCCGATAGCCGTACGGCTCCAGGGAGGCTCACTAGCCTCGCCCTCCGAGGTTGCGGGGGCTTTGCCCGAACCTTTCACAAATCGTTTAAGGTGTCCGCGGTAGATCAGGTCCTCTATCTCCTACTGCAAGGTCCTGCAATTCTCTGTAGAATGTCCGAGGCAACGGTGATACTGGTAGTATTTCGTCTGGTCGCTGCCACTCGACCCCTTTAACGCTTTCGACCATTTGAAAAACTTTTCATCCTGAATCTGTATCAAGATGTTTGCGTGGGTATCGTTCAGAGAAGTCAGGGACGTCTGTCCATGATCCTTCCTAGATCCCGACGAAGGGCGCGGCTGCTTGCGGCACTCCGGGAAGCGATTATCGTCGCCACTCCTCTTCTATCCGTTGGTAGGTCGAGGAGCTTCCGGGGGGCGGTCTACACTTTCAGGGCGCTTCGCCTCGTTTGTCTCCTCTATTGTGATGTAGGCTCGGGCAATGGCATTGGCCTCCTGGAACGACTGAGGACGCTGGTGCGACAGGTGCTTGAAGAACTCCCTTGCTGCCAACGTAGCAATGAAGGCGTTGAGTTTTAGCTTGTTGGAGAGCTGGGGGATCCGGCGTGCCTTGGTGATGAAGTGGTTGAGAAATTGCTTTAGACTTTCGTTTAACCTCTAACGGAGGCAAACCAGGTGCCATAGCTATCTTTCTTCTCTCCGGCTAGAGGTGAACTGACTGAACAAGCTGTCTGCTAGCTCATCGAATGAGTGAATGGAATTTGACGGGAGGCTGTGGAACCAGAGCAGCGCGTCCCCTTGAGGGTGACGAGGAAGCACTGGCACATTATGGCCTCGGTTGTCGTACAGATTATGGAGCCTTCGGATTCCTTGCCGATCTGAAGCGTTCGTGGAAGGGTCCGGTCTCCGTCTCTATTAACTTGAGACCTACACAATACAATCAATGAACGTGAGATCAGAGGTCCAGTGGGATTTCTCCCACCAAGGCCACTCTGACTCTCAAGTCAGTAAATTCCCGCAATAAACGGAAATGGGGCGCACGCTAAGAGGCGCGTGGAAGTATGCTGTAAATGCGTGGATGGTGCATGTTTGTTTACGTGAGAGAGAGAGTAATGAGCGGGTAGTGGGAGGCTTGGCTCCCTAGGTGTACCGCTGCTGGTGGCTGACTTCCCGTCACCTAAGTAGGCTCAGGAGTTTGGATCCGGAGGATAGCTGGTAAACTTAAGGCTTGCGACACTGAGTCGATTATCTCGGATCCGATCTCCTTCTCTTCGTTGAAGGAGAGGGATTTTATAGGTCCCTCGATGAGGGGCTCTTGGACGCGAGAACTCCTGTTGCTAGGGTCCATTGGCCGCTGATCGCTGTCGATGAATGCCGGTATGTCGGCTATTGTTTTGCGGTGGCAGGTAGACTATCGGGTGTTACCAGTCATGCTTGGTCTCCTCCTTAAGCCGGGATTGGCGGGTCGCCTGTAGACAACTGCCTGAATCGCAATTGGTAGCATTGACTGTTTCTCTAGTGGTTGGTTTCTCATACTCTTTTGCGATTTTTCGACAGCCGCATTAATGAGGTGTAGGAGGCGCCCGTTGGCTACTGATGGTGGGCTTCCACATAGGCATCCCGTGTCATTGGGTTGGGCTCCGAATCTTCTTGGGCTTTAGCATTGGACCCAACAGTATTGATCTACTTTATCAATAATCTATATTTTTTATA
>JAODPA010025037.1:0-12780 GCA_025585075.1 Nepenthes mirabilis | reverse complement strand
TATTTATTTTTCTATCTCCACCTGATCCTTGTTGGGAGTATTGGTTGATTGGCTGAGATTCAGTGGGCCGATTCACTGTTGCCGTGATGATGTGGATGAGCCCGAGATCCCGTTGCACATGGACGAGTTGCAGCCCTCTCGCCGAGATGTTGTCCTCTTTTCCCTATGAGATCCAGTTTGGCCGAGCTAGTGGTTTGGCCCGTGTTTCAGAGGGCCAAAGTGCATTGTGACGGGTTGATGTGCAAGTCTACAACCGTGTTCCTAGCTTCCTTTGATTGTTCTGGTTGATGGCCTTTGCAGATGTAATTCTGTTTACTTCATTATTTTATTTTTTTAGTTTCGTGAAATATTTCACGGTGCTCGGGGTATGCCCCAACGTCTTTGATCTAAATCCAAGTCGGCAAAATACTTGGAGATAGATCATTGCTTCTGTATCTTTTTTTCACTTTCATTTATAAATTTGCTTACCAAAAAAAAAAACAAAAGAGTTTTGAAAGTAAAAAGTGTGAAAAAAATCGGTTGCTGTATACTAATTTGCCACACAGTGCCACTTGCCAGATTGGCTATTTTGTGTTGTCTGCCCGCTTTGTACCTTGATGAAAGTACGGTTTTTCAGTAGGCAGCATTTGGCAAGTTAAATTTAAAAAAAAAATCGCCTTGAGGCCAGCCACCTGGTAGCCCGGCTTTCTAGATTTTCTTGGCCAGTATTCCATGGCTTCTTCGGATTCACGGCTCAGTGGTTCGTTGAGGGGTTTGCTTGGTATCTTGTGGGTCCAGTATCCATTTGCCTGGATGGGAAGCTCTCTGTGTTCGTTATTTTTGGCTTCCTCTGTATCACAGCTCAGTGGTTCGTTGCGTTTATTGATTTGGTATCATGCTGTTATAGTCCTGTGATCCAATTGCCCGCATTGGATGATATCTGTGTTAGTTATGCTATTTGCCGGATGTCCTATGCTAATGTCGTATTGCTACTGTTGCTGTTTTGCCAAACATACCGCTGAAAGTCGTTTTATCGTGCTAATGTGCTCTTCCGGTTATGTGCCAAACCCGAGGCCGACTTGGCAGTTTGCTCTTTGGTTGGCATTTGTTTTCCTTCTTTGTATGTTTTCTTTGCTTTCACAAATTATTCCTTGTATATTTGTGCTCGGGGTACACCCCAACGGCTTTGTTTTACTTCTAAGTCGAAAAAATACTTGGAGTTAGAACTTAATTTATGTACCTTTTGTTATTTTAATTCAACTTTACTTACTTACCAAAAAGAAAAAGATTTGCCACACAGCAGCCGGGCGCCTGTTGTGCGCTCGAGTGTGGCAGTAGGCATCAAAATCCAATGAGGGCCTACTCGTCAGGCACCTACTGTGCTCGAGCAAGGCCCCAGTAGTAAACCGGCGCTCGTCGTGTGCTCACGCGGCGCTCGAGCACCCGTCACGGGCCAGGCACGTGTTTTGCTTTTCTATTGTTTTTAAAAGGAATTTGGGGTATTTGTTTGGGAATAGGGAATCAGCAGGCCTCGACACAGAATGAGAGGGAGAAGGAGGAAGGAGAGAAAAGGGAGGAAAGAGGAGAAAATCACCTGTTTTGATCCGATCAGAGTAAGAATAACTGTAGATCGAGCTCAGACAAGTATATTTCGAATATTATTTACCGTTTTTACAGTGTTTTAATATCTCTAAATTTGTGTTCTTACTCTAAATCCATTTTTCTCCATATTTAGTGTAAATAAAGCATATTTTTCCTGATTAATCGGACAGATTTCATATTTACCTACATGTACTGTAATATTTAGCTCCAATTTCATGAATAAGCATGTGTTTGTACTCGGTTTGTATCCGGTTATTGTGCATGAAACCCTAATTCGAAAATTTGGGGTTTTATGGTTAAAATGCATGATTATGTATATGTATGTTAATATTTGGCATTGATTTTGCGAATAAATATGTATTTAGTATCCTATTTTAAGTCCGCAGACTTCGCATGAGACTCTTGAATGAAAATTTGGGACTTGATGTTTAAACTCCCTAAATTTTGAGATGTAAATGTTAACTTGTGCAAGTTTATTGCCCATGGTATGATTTTCATATGAAAAATTTGCACAGAATTATAATAATAAATTACTGTATATTTTTGAAGATACTGAAGGTTTACTATGAAACTTTGACTAACTTTTGAAGTTTAATAAGTTTTTAGTTAAGAAATAGGAAGAAAAATATTTCTAATCCTATTAATTAGGTCCCACGACTGGAATGCAGTCAGGTTATATTTTACAGCATGCCTTATAATGTTATAGTGGTAATTAAGGATAACTCTGTTCATGGAGTTATACGTGGTCTACCATTCTTTAGGGCGCTAACCTAGAGGGTAGTCATTGTTACTGGCCGGCGTCACTGTACTGAATCCCACGAGAAGGGATAACTGTTACGAGCCTTGAATTATGTGGAGTGAATATAATTTATTATCGATTATTCATCTTCTCAGCTAATAGGGTCTACTAGTTTGGTCCTCCTGATGATTAAAAAAAGGAAATTTCTAGAATTTATAAGTTTGATTTCGGATTGAATTTCTGATGCTTGTTTTATTGATTTAAGATTCCTGAAACTTGATTATATTGATTTATACTTTCTCTGTTTTCATACACTTTTCTACCCTTAAATATTTTCATGTTACTGTTCATCCATACTTATATTCTGTATAAAAATATTATATTCTGCATGTTTTGGTACCTTACTAGATTTCGGCTCATTATTTTATTTTTTTCCTCTTCCAGATGAGGCATTAGAATTAGTACCTGACGAAAAGGAGTGACTTAAAGCATAACCTGTAGATTTTTAGAGACCTGAAGATATTTTGGAGATCTAGGATAGAAATAGTTCTAATGTAATTATGGGATTTTGTATATAAATTTTGTGTATATGGATTCTGTATATGAAATGCATGTTATATACATCTTTAGTTCGATGGAATTTATCTACCATATAAAAAAAAAATTTTTGGCCTGTCTCTTTGTTGAGTTTGGCCGGTCTCTTGGTGACCGGCTTCCGGTCCACCCAAAGAAAAAAGTTGGAAATTTTGTCTTGTTTTACCGGAATGGCTTGTTGGGCTCCTTTCCTGCTTTGTACCTTGGTGGATGTATGGTTTTTCCTGGTTTGCAATAATAGGCGGATTCTACTTTCATACATGCCAAGTTGGCAATTTTGCCTTGTTTTGCCGAAATGGCTTGTTGGGCTCCTTGCCCGCTTTGTTCCTTGGTTAATGTATGGGTTTTTCCAGTTTACAGCAATAGGCCGGATTCTACATTTATGATCTCGAAAAAAAAATTATTATTATTATGAGATGCCACTTGCCAGATTGGCTATTTTGTATTGTCTGCCCGTTTTGTACCTTGGTAAAAGTATGATTTTCCCGGTAGGCAACAATAGGCTGATTAAAAAAAATGCCTTGAGGCCGGCCACCCTGTACCCCGGCTATCTGGATTTTCTTGGCTTGTTTTCCATGGCTTCTTCTGCTTCACTGCTCAGTGGTTCATTGTGGGTTTTGTTTGGTATCTTGCTGATGTGGTCCAGTCTCTATTTTCCCGAATTGGATGCTCTCCGTGTTCGTTATTCTTAGCTTTCTGTGTATCACGGCTCAGTGGTTCATTGCGTTTATTGATTTGGTATCATGCTACTGTGGTCCAGTGATCCAATTGCCCGTATTGGATGACTCCGTGTTAGGTATGCTATTTGCCGGATGCCCTATGCTAATGCCGTATTGCTACTATTGCTGATTTGCCAAACATAACGCTGAAAGTCGTTCTATCGTGCTAATGTGCTCTTCCGGTTATGCGGGAAGCTCGAGGCCGACTTGGTAGTTGGCTCTTTGGTCGGCGTTTGTTTTCCTTCTTTGTATGTTTTCTTTGCTTTCACAAATTATTTCTTTGTATATTTGTGCTCGGGGTATACCCTAGCGACTTTGTTCTACCTCTGAGTCAGCAAAATACTTGGAGTTAGAACTTGTTTATGTACTTTTTGCTATTTTAATTCAACTTTACTTACCAAAAAAAAAAAAGAAATGCATGTTATGTATGTGACAAAATAGGGATTTATGCTTTCGCAGGTATATAGTTCAACTTTCGCTATATATTTTTTTAAATTTTATACAGGTTCTAGATGACATCTCTTATTCTGAACTGTTAGTATAGTGGATAGAAATTATTGAATGTAAGATGTAGAGAATTATACGACATATGTGGATCCTTTGTCGGTGATGAAAATACATGTTGACGGATATTATGATGTTATTCTGTATATTGCAGGTTTTAAGTAGGTTTTGTATTTCAATTTAGCCCAGTTTTAGTGGAGATTCTGTCCGATTTCCTTAGAACTTTAGATTATTATTTGGGACTTCAGTTTCTATTTCTGTGATGACAAAATTCTCTAAGAACAAAAAAATAAATCCATTCCGTTACACCATACATAGTCAGCCTCCCTTCCAAAGATAATGAATCAAGATATGTCTGAGTAGCGTTTGCCTCCGCCAACATCCAGAGGGCATCAATTATTGTACCATGAAAACCTGCCTGATCAGCCATATCCAGAGTAGGAGCCTCATGCCCTACAGTAACCTCACCTAGAGCAGAGCCAAAATCCGGCCAGCTGGATACTTCAAGAACATTTGATGTATCTAGAAAATGGCATTGTTGATCATTTAAGCTTACCAAAAAAAAAAAAAATTGTTGATCATTTATATTAGCAATGTCCCAAGGTGCATCCTAAGTGAGAAGAACCTGGCAACGATTAGCTATAGAAGTCTCCAATTGTCTTTCCAAACTCTCAATCTCACATGAGAGTTTTGGGAGAGAATTGGCCGTTGCCTTATAGGAGGGTAATTTACAAAATCCTGCATCATTGGCAGATAACTCCACACTTGTGGATCGAATCTCGCTTACCATCTTAGAGCAGGCTGGATTTAACAAGTGTGAGGCTGGTTTTGGTCGGCCTACTTGCTGAGAATCATGCTCATTATTGTTCCCACCAACCGAGCAGTAACTATCTGTACCTGAGAAAGAGGAAATCGAATCAAAATGATCCATCAGCTATTGTGTAGAACTGGGAGGAGCCGCATCCGCACAATGATCAGGATAGAAGGTATCAGAGTGGGAAGGAACCATCTTCATTCCCCACGATTTGGTATGCCATATATAGGCTCTTATCCTCAGGGAGGATATCATGGTCAACCTGATCCCCTGAAGCCGTGCACTCTTCACTGGCCTCGGTTGGAGCAAATGTAGAAAAACTAGGATCCGGACGGCAAATACAGGATGATAGAACTGGCACGAAAGTATCATTGCCTTTGTCTAACATATTGGGGTTATGTTTAGGTGTCTCCAAGGTGCAAGAAGCATAAGCAATAACAGAAGAAGTGTCCTCCTGGGCAGAGACCTCTGTTGGCGCAGAAGGTTCAGCGTCATTGTCAGATTGCAGGATAGCAAAAGAATTAGATGGACATAGAAGCGGCCGCCTTAGTGTGTCTCTGCCTATCTTTTGCCAGCTCGCTAATGGGAACCTTCTTACCCAATCTGGAAGGGGGGGCTTCCAAAATCCTACCTGTAGGTCTATAAACCACCTTAGGCTTACACTGACCATCATTATGCCCAACTTTCCTACAGTTGTTACATCTGGAAGGTCTCCATTGATACTCAACCTCCACCTCTATGCAAGACTCCTCACCAGCTTCAATCCCCAATTTCAACTTAATTTTGGGGGGAAGAGGCACGTTAGCACCCACTTCAACACAAACCCTTGCAAAGTGCGTACGGTCCATACGGGCCGTATTGGCATCAAATTAGATGGGTTTACCCATAGCGCTGGCAATCCAGCTTTGGCCCATTGGGGTCCAAAATTCCACCGGCACTTGTAGGAGGTTAATCCAATTGGGGAAAGATTTATGTTCATCTTTGGATAGTAGCATACTTGGAGCCCATCGCTTAAGGAATAGGCGTTTCCCAGGAAATGTCCATGGTCCTACGTTTAGGCATTTCTCCAGCATTGTAGTCATTGAAAAACAAAAGAAGAAGAAACCGGTGCCATCCCCAGCAATGTGTAAAAGCCCAAAACATGCCCAAATTTTGCGGGCAATAATATTCATAGCTTGAAAGTGCAGAGGACTGTCATGAAAATAACTAACTAAAGTCGAGCCCCGTAAAGCCTTCCCTTGCTTAAGAACTTTAGCCGGAGGAGAGATAATAGTAGTGTCTCCATCAATCGCCAGAGGAGGAAAAAACTTTAAATCCAAACACACACTGGGCCCCTTCTGCTGGACAACATCAGACCAGAAGGAAGTAAGAACGCCCATAGCAGTATATAGAGATAGGGCGGGTGGAGGGTTTGCTGGCAAAGCCCTTAAACATATATTGAGTAAACTAGAATCAATTGGAAGGGAAGCATCCCCTGACTTAGACTCCTTTGCTAGAAGAACCTCACATGGTGGGTAGGCATTGAAAGTCTCAAGGGGTGATGAACAGAACCTGAAGATGCCTTTAAAAAGGATGCATCAGGGACAGGGGCATGAACCATACCATCCTTAAGCAATGGAGGAAAATGATCAGACGAAGTAACAGGGGTTAGAGAGGGACTCGAGGAGGAAGGTAGAGATAGGGAAAAGGCAGAGAGAGGCGCCACCAAAGGGGGGAGCGAAGGGGGCGAAGGATGAGGACCATTGGGCGGAGGAAAGGGAGGAGATCTGGTGATAGTGGATTTGCCAAAAGTAGAGGATGGAGGGGCAGAGGAGAAGACGAGAGCAGAGAGGAGGGGGATTTGGGTGAGGGGAAGGGATGCCGGCACCCCAGAGGAGCTAGCCATGGCTGGTGACACCGATGAAGGGCCTGCGTTCTCGTAGACTAGGCGGGAAGAAAAGGTTCAAAATGCTAGAGCGAAGGGAGAGGTTCACTCTCTAGAACTTGGTATCATTTTTCAGTAACGGTCATTGCCTTGATTGTTTTCCTTCTGCGTTCTGTAACCATTAGGGTTTACTGCAGATAGGAAGAGGATTCTGCACTTTCCTTCAGGAATACACATTGAATTTGTTGATAACCGTTACAATTGATATTGCCTTCTATGAAGAGTGCGAAATCAGGGAAGAAGACCGTTACTGGTCGAGGACGGTCACATGGGCCAAACTGGGCTTGGCCCACTTGAGGCCTAACCTTTAGACTGTCAACTAGTCCTACTTTCGGTCAACAAAAGCGTTGACCGTATCAAGAGCAAGTCGTCCGTCCTGCTCTTGGACTTCTCCTGGCTTAGTTAGCCTTTCGTCTGGTCAATGACTGGTGTTGACCGTCTAGGCACAAAATTGGCCATTGTGGATCTAGGACTTTCCTCCTTCTTGGGCCATTCCATTATTTACGTACCCATCACTAGCCCTCCATACTGGTAGTCTGAGACTCCGGTCTCCAGCATGTTCAAGATAGGATGTGAGTGGATGGACCACGATTAACATAATAGCCCTGGAGGACCAGGTCATCCACACCGAAGTTCTCTTCCCCGTTTTTTAAATTCGTAGCCTTTTGCCCTGTCCCGCCTTCCAATCTCCTCTCCGGCGCCCATGGCACCGGCCCGCTGTCCGTGCTCCGGTTCTCTTCAACTAGCCCCTCCTTCGTCCACACTTCCACCTCCCTGCGCCAGTCCCTCCTCTCCTTCTCCTCTCTTCTCCCCTCACCCTCCTCCTCTCCTTTCTTCTCCTTCTCTGGCCTTCTCTCCTTTACCCGCTAGGGTTTCTTCTGCTACTGTTGCGGGTTCCGGTTCTGGTGTTGCTGGTAGCTCCGTTTCTGCCAGTTGTCCCATCGTTTTGGGGGGCGAGTCTCCCCTGGCAGAGTCGCGTGCTAAATCGTTACCAAAATCGGCTCCCTCCTCTCCTTCGTTGTGTGAGGTTGCGAACCTGAAGCCGGACGCCCTTCCTGGTGCTCTGGGGGAACTGAACGGTGGTGGCCCTGGGGGCTCCTCTTGCTCTTCTGGAGATGGTGTTGCTCCTGCTGCTGATGCTTCCTCTGCATCTCTGGTTTCTTCTATTGCGCCTTCGTGGGCGTCCATCGTCAATAAATTTTCCATGGACTCAGGTACTCCCCTCAAATTCTTCCCCCCTTCCTATTCGGGATCTGTTCTGGAGCTCTTTCCCCCTGCTGACGTTACCCAACAGGGTGATGCCACTTGGAAAGACTCTCTTGTGGGGTATTTCTATGAAGCTCCTTTAAACTTTCACGTTGTTAATCATATCGCTAGAAAGATCTGGGCGAAGTTTGGTATTGCCCGTGTTGCTGAACTGGATAATGGTTTTTTCCTGTTTAGATTTAATAGTGAAGCCTTGATGCAGGATTGCCTAAATCATGGTCCTTGGACTTTTGTGGGGCGACCTTTCTTCCTGAAGAAATGGTTCCCTCAAATGGCTCTTTCTAAAGATGATCATAAATGTTTCCCCATTTGGATCCACCTGAAAGGTGTGCCGATCCAGTACTGGCCCCCCTAGGCCTTAGCTGGATAGCCAGTGCTATTGGGAAGCCTCTTCTGTTGGATCCCTCTACTACCAAAGGTGATCGCTTAAGGGAAGCCCGTATCTGTGTGGAAATTACAGCCACTTCCCATCTGCCTGATTGCATCAGGGTTCACCTTGGTGAGCAGCGTGGAGATTCGCTAAGTGTTGAAGTTTCTGTAGGCTACCCTTGGAAACCTGGTAAGGGTGCTCCACCCTCTAGTCCTAGGAAATCGGCCCCTAAGCCCAAACCTCTGGGACGAATTATGCGTTCTGGGCATGCGGGCAAGACCCAGCTTAGTGGAGCTCCTGTGGAGAAAGCTGGCGTGGTTGCCTCCACAAGCTCTTCTGCTGATCCAGTGTCTTCTTCTAACTCCTTTGCTGCATTGCAAATTCTGGAGGACGCCACCCATCCGGAGTGCCATGATGCTACTCCGGTTTTTGAGGAAGTCCGGATTATTGGACCTGATCCTGTTCCCAGTCCGGACTTGGTGGCTGATGCGTCAACGCTCCTAACACCCTCCACGGAGGACCATGCGCCTCCGTCTATTGGACGACTTGGCAGTAGTGGTGGCCTGGAACTTCCCCCTCCATCAAATCCTATTCCTGATGTTGAAACTCAACATATTGGACTATCTGGTACGCCTATTCCTGCCGGTTCTGTTCCTTGGCAGCAGGCTGACACTAGGGCCCTTAAAGGTTCTGCCCCATTGCCTCCTGTTAAGAAGACCGGAGCTATTTTCCAACCTAAATCAATTTTAAAACATCCCAAGTGGCCTAAGAGAAGACAATCCCCTACATCCATACCCCATGGTTAATGTCGCTGTTTGGAATATCCGCGGACTTAATGGGCCAATCAAAGCCCATGAAGTCAAGAATGCCATTCGGTCCTCCCGTTGCTCTATTTTTGGCCTTGTGGAGATTAGGGTCAAAGAAAATAAGGCATCTCATATCTCTAATATATTGATGCCTTCTTGGAAGTGGGCGATGAATTATTCGGAAAGCCCTTCTGGTCGAATTTGGATTGGATGGGATGATTCCTATGTTGAATTAGACATCATTTCCAAATCTGACCAACTCATGCATTGCAGAGTTTTTTCTAGGAGCAATAATTTATCTTTTCTCATCACATTTATTTATGCTTCTAACTCTGAAATTATTAGGAGGACTCTATGGGATGATCTTCGTTCCATCCACAGCCTGGCTTCAGGAGTCCCTTGGGTAGTTATGGGTGATTTTAATACTATTAGAGCGCCTGCTGAAAATCTTGGGGGTTGCTGGCACGACAACAGTGCTAGGGACCTTGACAATTGCCTCAAGGAATGTGATCTCCATGATCTGAGTTATGATGTCTCTTTTTTCACCTGGAATGATGGTAGGGACCCAGGATCCCGCATCTTCCGTAAACTTGACAGAGTGGTGGTTAATGGCCCCTGGCTGGCAGAGTTCCATTACAAAGCCTCCTTCCACCCCCCTCGCCTCTCGGACCACTCTCCCTGTTTCTTATTCCCCACTTCTACGAGGCCCATCAAAGCTGATTGCTTCCGGTTTAACAACTTCCTCACATGTCATCCTGGGTTCATTCCTGCTATTCGGAACTACTGGTCCATTCCGATTTAGGGTGTCCCCATGTATCGGGTGGTGTCTAAATTGAGGCTTGTCAAGCTGAAAATTAAAGAGCTTAATCGTAGCCTTGGGAATGTTGGCGAGGCCGTCGCTCGTTCGAGAGAGGCCCTTGAGGAGTTTCAAAGGATTGCCCCGTATGTTGTTCCTCCTCCTGGGGCTTTTGAGGAGGAACGCCTTTTATCTGATTATCGATGTGCGATCAGAAATGAACTCGATTTCTTTCAACAAAAAGCGAAAATTCGTTGGCTCAGGAATGGTGACCAGTGTACAAAATATTTTTTCCATTCAATTGCTGGCAACCGTAACACGAACCGCATTCTCGCCCTAACTAAAGATGATGGATCTGTCTCGAGTTGCCTGGAGGAAGTCCAGCACCTCTTCATCGATCATTTTCAAAACTCCTTGGTACGGACAGAGTGGACGGGCCGTTCACTAAAGAGCGACTCCGGCCTTTCATTCTGCACTCCGTCCTTGATGGGCTCCGGCAGGAAATGTGCAGGCCCGTCTCGATTGAGGAAGTTTGCGTTGCCCTTTTCTCCATCGAAGATAACAAAGCTCCTGGCCCGGACGGTTTTTCGGCCAAATTTTTCAAAGCTTCCTGGAATGTAATAGGGCCTTCCATCACCGAAGCTGTTCAGCATTTTTTTCACAATGGGAAAATGCTTAAGCAAATAAATGCGACTTTTTTGTGCCTTATTCCGAAAATTAAATCGCCGTCAAAGGTCTCTGATTTCCGGCCCATTGCTTGTTGCAATGTTTTGTACAAGATCATTTCCAAGGTTATTGTCACCCGCATTAAACCCTCACTACCCTTCTTGGTTGCTAAGTGTCAAACCGCTTTTGTGCCTAGCAGAAGTATTGAAGATAATATTTTACTTGCACAAGAGCTGCTTCATAAATACCATTTAAATAAGGGGGTTCCCCGTTGTGCGATTAAGGTGGATCTGATGAAGGCTTATGATTCCATCCATTGGGACTTCATCCTGGCAGTCCTCGAGCTGATGAAGTTTTCCCCTATGGTGATCAACTGGATTAACCAATGTATTTCCACTACATTGTACTCCATCTGCCTCAATGGTGAGTCGGTGGGTTTCTTCCGGGGGGCCAAAGGTCTTAGACAAGGGGATCCCCTTTCGCCCTATCTTTTTATTCTCGGGATGGAAGTCTTTAATGGTATTCTGGTTAGGAGGACGCAGACCAACCCAGATTTTCAGTTTCATTGGAAATGTGCAAGTACTAAAACTGTGATGCTGGGGTTTGCGGACGACCTTCTCCTCTTTTCCAAAGCTGACTGCAATTCCATCCAAGCTTTGCACGAGTGTCTCAAAACATTCAGTGTGTTGTCTGGGCTTACCCCTAACCCTAATAAAAGCGTGATTTTTTGTTGCTCTTCAAGTGAGGCTGATAAAAAGGGGTATTCTCGACATCCTTGGATTTAGATTGGGGGCCCTTCCTGTTAAGTACCTTGGCGTCCCCCTCATTTCCTCTAAATTCTCTGCCTCTGAGTGCAAACCGCTCCTTGATAGAGTCCAGATTCGGATTTCCTCCTGGAGGAATCGCTGGCTCTCTTTTGCAGGTAGGCTTCAACTAATTTCATCCATATTATCCACAATCCATAATTATTGGGCTTCCATCTTCATCCTTCCCAAAGCTATTCTGAAAGACATTGATAAATCTTTTCGCTGCTTTCTCTGGCATAGGCCCTCTGCTGATCGGATGTCTGCTAAGGTTGCGTGGTCGGATGTTTGTTCGCCAAAAGAGGAGGGTGGGCTTGGAATCAAAAACTTGATTGCTTCTAACAATTTTTTTTTGGTAAGTGAGTATTTTGGATTATAGGGAGAGAAAAAATTACAGAAATTATATTTTTACTCCAAGTAATTATAACTTAGAGTAAAAACATAATCGCTAGGGCATGCCCCGAGCAACGAATACAACAAGAATCCGTAAAAAAAAACAAAAAAAACAGTCCGCTAGGAGGACAAGCGAATTGCAAGAGCTGCAGAGTATGAGACCTATCTAAATATGGTTCAACAAACGCAACATAAACAAAGCATCAAGAGAAGCTCCAAAGGGGTCCGGCATCGAGACACCAAAACCAACAAGCTTCTAACAAAGCTTTATTGGCCCGCATTTCTGGAGGATCATCACTAAGGACCCGAATTCCATTTGGGTTGCTTAGTGTCATGGTCATCATATCAAAGACCGTTGCATCTGGACTATTAAAGTTCCGGATTCTGCCCCTTGGAGTTGGAAAAAGCTTATGAACCTCCGTGTAACTCTTCGCACCAAGATTCACCATCAAATTGGTAATGGTAATGACACTTTCCTTTGGCTGGACTCTTGGCACCCTCTGGGTCCGCTCCATGAGAGATTTAGCGAGAGAATCAAGTGTATCTCTGGTCTGCCCTTGGATGCTAAGGTTTAGGATATCATCAGAAATTGGGAGTGGTTTTGGCCTTACCTTTATGATATGGAGGTTGATAGGATTTTGAGCAACATGCCTTCATACCTCCGCGATCCATCGATCAATGATGTCGTAGTCTGGATTGCTGATCCCACTGGTGTCTTCTCTTCAAGATCTGCTTATGGGCTGTTCCGTATATCGAGAGGTGTGGTGGAGTGGTCCTACCTAGTCTGGAGCCCGTTGTCAATCCC
>JAODPA010025026.1:0-12780 GCA_025585075.1 Nepenthes mirabilis | reverse complement strand
AATTAACTCAGATAAAAAAATATTCAGGATATTACACTAAGCTTTAGCTATTCCTTCTCGTTTGGTACAAGTTTTACCGTCTCATCTGGAAGGGAAAAAACAGTAAAATAGTAGGCCAAAACCCAATAAGATACGTATAGGCATGCAGTTAAACTTTTATGCAGAATAAAATGTAGTAAAATAGATACAGTTGTATATCAAAACATAAATGCTATAAAATAGTGATTTACAAAAATGATACAATGGGAATATTCAGGGGCAGAATAGTTTATGGAAAATAGAGAAAGCATAATTTGATAATAATTAAATTTCAAAAATCAGAAATCAGTGTAATCTTGCTTCGTTAATAATAAATCGGTAAAACATATTTTTGGAAGTAGAAATCGGTCTCAACTCTATAAATTATAAAAAATTTCTTTTCTATCAGTAAAGCACCCAACCAGTAAACCCTACTAGTAGAGGGAGTGAATAATTGAGGGTAGATTGTGTTCCTTCTCGTGGCACATTCCTTCTCATGGGATTCAGTACAGCAATGCCAGCCAGTAACAGTAACTATCCTCTAGATTAACGCCTTAAGGAATGGTGGGCCACATATAACTTTATGGATAGAGTTATCCTCAATTACTACCATAATGTTCTAAGGTATGCCGGAGAACCTAACTTGTCCGTATATCGATCCCGGATCCTAATTAACTGTATCAGAAATATTTTTTCTTCTTATTTCTTAACTGAAAACCTTTTTAATTTTAGAAGTGAGTCAGAGTTTCACAATTACTCTTTAGCCAATTTTAGAATATACAGTAACAGCTTATAATCCTTCAATTTTACTTTAGAATATATAGAAATAGTTTGAAACCCTTCAGATTTGTTTCAAGATATATAGTAACAGTTTATAATCCTCCAGCTTCGCTTCAGAAATTGTTAGAAATTTAACAGTATAAATCCGTGTAAAATTTTCAGACATAAATCACATGCTAGACATTATCACACTATAGATTAACTTTTTCATATCAAACATTATGAAAAATAAAGTATCAAACCTTCAATTTTCGTACCTAGGGTTTTGCTAAAATTTTTGGACGATAAACGAACACCAAACACACATATTTTCATGAAATTAAAGGTACATTTAGCAGTATATACTAGTAAACACAAAATCTGTCCGATTAATCAGGTGAAACAGGCATTATTTATAGTAAATATGCAGAACCATGAATTTAAAGTATAAATACCATTCTTGAGATATAGAAATGTTGTAAAAATAGAAAACAACAATTGAGGTACACTTACCTGAACTCGATCTACAGTTACCGTTACTCTGATCGGGACTGGATGAAAGATTTTTCCCTTCCTTTTCTCTTCCCTCTCCTTCCTCTCTTCTCTCCTTCGTTCACTACAGTGGCTCTTGCTAAAATGAAGCCCCAAGCCCCAAATTTTTCCTTTTAAAACACAAAGGAAGAAGTCACGTGGGGGTCCATTGATCGCCGCTTGAGCACCGGTCGAGCAGCGCTCAAGCGCACTGCTCGTAGACGAGGGTCACTCTCGCCTTGCCTCGAGTGCACCCTCAAGCACAATTTTTGCATTTTTGAGCTCTAGGGGTGCTCGAGTGATGGTCGAGTGCCCTGCACTTCCTTAACCCATTTCACCTTATTTTTTACTTCGATATCAAAATTTTTCAAATTCTTAAACCTAAATATGATTTTCATTCATATAAGTACTCCATAATTATCATGTTTCTATAATCGGGATCTCACAAGTATCTACCCATGAGGAAAGTAGGGGAGGAGTAGTAGTTAAAATTATTTCACCCGTAACTGAAATTTTGTGATGAGGTTCTTATCTTAAGGGTTTGTGGTTAATGCTTTTGGAAGAAATTAATGTCTTGTGAACCTAAAGGTTAAAGGTTGTGATAAGTGGATCTCAGTGTGATTCAGAGGAGGTGAATGTGAAGATCGATAGTTGATATCATAAGTCTTCATTTAGGAATATACATAATTGCCTCAGAGATAGCTCTGTTCCAATAATTTTAAGGATTAAAATAGTTATATTACGATGAAAAAGTAACCGTAAGAAATTCCAAACATTCTGATATTGTTAAGGAAATTCTAGGATTATGTTTTCCTGTGTCGCTTGTGGATCGATGTCTTTGGGTTAAGTGGGGAAAAGAAATCCCTGGTTAGAGTTACCCTTCCATGGTTCGAATCTAGCGATTGGAAGTTTCTATTTAGGAAATTGTGGATTTTGTTTCGGGAGATAGTTTTATTTGATAAATTAAGAATCAAAATAACTATGTTATGATGGAAGCTAACCTTGAAAATTTACAAGTGGATAGGTTTGTCTAAGGATTTTGTAAATAAATTTTGGTATCTTCAGAAAAATGAGCATCAGTACTGGTAATGAATGCTAAGGGTCTATAGGCTTGATATGATTTGGTATCTTAAAAGATATGAGAAAGGAAAATTATGGGTAAGCTCAATTACTTGGAAAATAGAATGTCACATTCCTAAGTTGGGAAGTGGAGTTGTGTTCGGAATGTTGTATTATGAAATTTCGAGATGGGAAAAACCTTGGTGGGTTCATGTTAGCACAACCCACTAATTATGATTATGGAGGACATGTTCAAGTATAATTAATGGGCTTATCGGTATGCCAACAAGATCTAAAATTGCTTATATAGAAGTTTTGAGATTCTGAGATTGTAAATTATTAAGTCCTTGAAATTTTAGGTAATAATCTAAAACTGTATTGAAATTATATTACTATTATAGTTAGAACTTTTGTTCTGTGATGAATTGAGGACCTGTGAGGATTATTTTTATGTTATGGCTATCTTAAAATCGATTTTAATCAAGATTACTGCATAAATTAGGTGTTTGAAATGGAATATGAATCTGATGGAAATGTTGATTTGATGACATACCAATGAAATATGGAAGATGTAAAGTATCCTATATTAGATATTTGATTTTCATTTGAAATTTATATCGAAATCTTAACCGAACTTGATAAAGGAACTAGGATGTTAGGTTGAAATTTTGATAGTAAATGGTAATTGGATGACTAAAAAGTTGGATAATTTGACTAGAGTGCGCAGCAGAAATAATCAGATGATTAGTCTCTGTATATTAAGATTTAAATTTTAAAATTCGGGAAGAATGCTCAAAATTTGTGGCATTTTACTTGTGTAAGGTTTGGAACTAAGTCAGAAAAGTGGCTAATGAAATAGGTTTTGTGACAATCTGAGTTTCAAAATACAATAATTAGGGTGAAACTGAATTAATAATGATCAAGGATTAGGTTTAGAATGTGAAAAATTAAATTCGAAAGTAGAAAGAAAAAGTTAGGCCCTATAAGGTATCAGTTCTAAAAAAATGGTTAACATGAGTGGTGAAGTTTTGGAATTCTAAAATATGGTAATTGGAAGGTATTTAAGTTGAGCTAGGTGAACTATGGTCAAAAGGTATGGGAGGAATTGGATTAAAAAGCCCAAAGTTTCGGAATTGATAAATCGGGAACAGAAGTTGTAAACTGAGAAACGTTGATTCATAAATAAGATTTCGGGCTTTAAATTATGATAAGCATGGCCTATTAAGATTATATAATCAAAATTAGGATCAAAGGATGTGAAAATTTTGATTACAAGGGTCAAAACGGGTCTCAGATGGTGAAGACACGAAGTAGGCTTGCTGCAGGCTCAATATATGCTTGACGTGCGCCCGACCTGCGCCCGAGTAATGCTCTATCTCTCGTGAGGCAACATTTTACGAATATGACCGCCTGAGGTGAGATGGGAGCGGTGCATGGATACGAGGAGGGTGCTCAACGAGCACTCGAGCACCCCCCCTCGAGCACAAATCTATCAGAGGAGCCGCCTGACGGGCGCTCGACTGGCGCTCAAGTGCCAGTCATGCTCCCCACACGTGATCCTTCTCCCTTCATTTTTAAAATGAGAATTTGAGATGAGAGGGAGAAGAACGAGCAGCAAAGGCACGAAGGGGAGAAGGACGAAGAGGAAAAGGAGAAGGAAAAGGGAAAAATCCACCCGCTCCAATCCGATTCGAGTAAAAATAACTGTAGACCAACATCAGGCAAATGTGCTTTGGAAATTTGCCATTTTTACATTGTTTTAATCTCTCAAAAATGGTATTTATGCTTTAAATCCATAGTTCTGCATGTTTACTGTAAATAATACATGTTTCTCCTGATTGATCGGACAGATTTTGTATTTACTAGTATATACTGCAAAATATACCTTCAATTTTGTGTAAATACAAGTGTTTGGTGAAACCCTAAGTATGAAAATGAAGGGATTTAACTGTTTTAATTTAAAATTTCTATTATGTAAAAATTAATCTGTAACGTGATAATGTCACTGATGTGATTTATATCTGAAAAATATACACAGATTTATATTGTTAAATTTCTAAGGATTTTTTAAACTAAACTGAAGGATTACAAACTATTACTGTTTATTCTAAAGCAAAACTGAAGGATTACAAACAATTACTGTATATTTTGAAGCTAACTGAAGAGTTATTATGAAACTCTAACTGACTTCTGAAATTAAAAAGGTTTTCAGTTAAGAAATAAGAAGAAAAATATCTCTGATATTGTTAATTAGGACCCGAGACTGAAATACAGTCAGGTTAGGTTCTCTAGCATGCCTTAGAACGTTATGGTGGTAATCAAGGATAACTCTATCTATGAAGTTATATGTGGTTTGCCCTTCCTCAGGGCATTAACCTAGACGGTAATTACTATTACTGGCCGCATTATCGTACTGAATCCCGCGAGAAGGGATGTCCCACGGGAAGGGACAACTACTACTAGCCTTAGATTTTGTGGAATCAACACAATCTATCCTCAATTAATCACCGCCTCGGCTAGTAGGGTCTACTGGTCGGGTCCTTTACTTATAGAAAAATTGATTTCTAGAATTTATAGAATTGATACTGTTTTTCGATTTCTAAAACATATTTTGTCGATTTATGATTTTTGAAGAATGATTATACTGATTCAGGATTTCCAATGCATGTTTAAGTAGAATCATACTTTATTCTTGTTTCCATGGGTTGCTTCTATTCTTCTGATCTAATATTAACGTGGTTTTCTACCTTATCATATTTATGTTATAACTAGAAAGTATGATTTATGGTTTCTAAGACCTGTTTAAATCGAATTATGTTTTTCTCATGATTATTGTACGTGTTTTGCTCACCTGCACTTATGTTCTGCATGAAAGCATAAATAATGATTTTCAAGACCTGTTCATGTTGAATCATAGTTTCTCATGCATTTTGTATATGTTTCCTATTCCTTAACAGTTTCTAGAACCTTTTGTATTTATATTCTACATGAGATCACTATATTCTACATATTTTAGTACCTTGTTGGGTTTTGACTTATTATTTACTATTTTTTCCCTCCAGATAAGGATATAGAGAAGATACTAGATGATTAGGCCTAGCTAGAGCTAGCAAGGAAGATTTGGTGCCTCGAAGTCACCTAGAAGATTCTGGAAAAATCTAATAGTTCTGCACATTCCATAGAATTTTGTAAATAAAATTATGCATAAATAACTGTAGCCTATTTTGTAAACTATCAGAACTATATTTATGCTTCCGTAGGATTCTGTCAATGATATAGATACTTTCGCTAAATGTTTTCTATGTTTGTACAGGTTCTAAACGGCATCTCTTATACAGTTTCTGATGTAGTAGACAGAATAGTTGATCTAAAGCCATGGATGGAATTTGAGATCCTGTGAATGTGTATTGTAGGAGAATTGTAGTATTTTGGATAGTTGTGTGCTTGTACATGTTATATATATTCAGGTTGTACATCTGATTCTAGTCTGGATACAGAGAAAACTCTGCCTAAATTTTTAACAATTCTAAAATCCTCAAACTACTGCCACATTCCAAGTTATAATCATAACAATCACCTAAAGAGTCAACATAACTTTAAATCATTACTCAAAATCTTAAGATCTCAATTCAAGAACATGGCATCCTATCACCTAAGCATTTGGACTTACTCACGATTCCTCTTTCATATTTCTTACGAAACTTCAAAGACATATAAATCCAAAGACTTGTAGCTTTAATTGCCAACATTGATGCCTGCTTTCCCAACTAAACCACCGAGGTTCACTTTCTCAACCTTTTAAAAAAATCTGTCCATACGCAATATTACATGATCAACTATTTTGGCTCTCAAAACTTTAGGTACTGACTATCTTTAAAGACAAGGCCATAAGTTCTTAAAGCTGAGACTTTAATTGCTAATTCTGACTTACATATGGGGTGATACTAATCGTGAACTTCTCCCCCACTTAAAATCAAAGGTATCCACCTACCGTGACGTGAGAGTAACAGAACATTAACGTTTCTCAACGGCATTACATTCCACGATAACTTACCGGACCCATCAATGATCAACCCAAATGACATGATCATCAATTAGCCCCATCCAATCTCCGAAAACTATCAACTAGAAGTGATTAGGTGGATCCGGAGTCAAATAGTACATGACTAGAAGTGCCACAAATAGAAAGTGTACCTTCCATTACCTCCATAGAGGTTTCGACCTCCTTTGCAGATACGGCAAACACCATAGCTAGAATAGGAGGCTTAAATCCTGGGACTTGTTTGGCGAGTGGACAATCCCTGATCATATGTCCAGCCTGGCCACAGTGATAACAGACCCCCAACTTCTTATAGCACGGCTTCCCATCATGTGATTTTTCACAATGATCACATGCTTTACTAGTCAGAGTTCGGGAAATCTGTACAGATTGGCCCTGCTCCCCATTGCACCCCGTTGGTCTTGCTTTCTTAGAAGGGCCCTCACCAGCACTGGCCCTTGAAGTCTGACTAAACGTCCTTTGTCTAAGCAATGCTCCTCTCTCCAGCTCCTCATAGATAACAGCCTTCCTGAGCACCTCTCCGTATGTGGCCAACGTCAAAGTTGAGAGATGCCTCCTAATATCATCCCTTAATCCCTGAAAGAATCTCCTAACCTTCCTCTCCTAGTCTTCCACCATATAAGGAGTATAGCGAGATAACTCTGTAAACTTTGCATCGTACTCTGCCACCGAGCGAGTACCTTGCCTTAGGCAAAGGAATTCATTCTCCTTCTATCCACGAAGATTAGCAGGGAAATATTTTTTCAAAAATGCTGCTTCAAATATTTCCCAACTAATATCTCCATCTGGCACATTAAAAACTCTCTTCTGCATTTCCCACTAGTAGTGGGCCTCACCCGTCAGCTTATGGGTGGCATAAAGAACCATGTCCCCAGCAGGACACTTAATTACCACAAACACCTTCATCAGTCGTTGAATCCAAGTGTCTGCCTTCAACGGGTCGGGTTCCCCTGAGAATTCAAGAATGCGCTCGTTGGTAAAACGGTCATAGACCAATCTCTCCTGATGAACAGGAATTGGGGTGGTCACCGGAGTTGGTGGAGTTGGTGGAGTCAAGGCTTCTATGACTTCAGCCATCCAGTCTAGCAGGTTTAAATATCTTGCCTCCCTATCTGGAGTGTTGTTAGTCCGTCCAGTTCGCCTTCCTCTATTAGACATGACTTCAGTGACGATTTTAATGTCTGAAAGAACATTTTCGTTAGTCAAACAGTCTAAAGATAGCTATCCGTCCAAATCCTAAATAAAACTAACCCTCTTCTTGCCCTAACTGATCTTGCCCTAAGTTTTCATGTTGATTCGAATTGTCCTAAAGTATCTCAGTTTTCTCTCTGATACCAACTGAGACGGCCCGGCCTTATTCCACTTCATAAAGCCACCGTCAGCCCATAATTCTTGCCTTAAAATAAAATAACAAATAGACATAAAAATTTTCTTTTCAATCATACGCAGGATCTCATGAGGCCGGACTGTATAAAGGTGGCCCACCGGTTTGATTTCAAACTTGTCCGGCCGACTCTAATGTTAGGCGGACCTAATTGGTCTGAGATGCTTACTAAAACTTATAACTTTTATTCATAACACAGAAACATGCTAACATTAACAAGTTTATAACAGCGAAACAATTTTACAAGTCTCCACAAAACATCAAAATAATTAAACAAGCTCTTCATTGATCAGCTCCAGTCATCAAAGCCATCTAGACACTTTATAAGGCCTTACTCAACTTCGTCCTCCATGAGCCTTTCGTCATCTGAAAAAAATAAGAGTGAGCTACAAAATCCAGTAAAATACTCATACGCAGAAAACATAAACATATATACATAAGCGAATATAACTTAGTATACGAAAATCATCATGTCTTTAGTTCGGAATTTCCTTAGTCTTTTTCCTTATTATCTTGTCTTCTGAAAACTCATAAAACCATTGAAAATTATTATCATCTTTAGGGACTGGATGGGAGCGGACAACATCGAGGACGGGCTGTGTGTTACCCCACAACCTAAAGCCGTATCCCCTCATTATGCTTCCCGGGGCGGGAGGTAATGTCTTTAGCCCGGCATACGGGGCCGTAGTCCATAGTTCTTATGCCACCAGAAAGTCCCCCCGTAGCCCAGGTGGTAATCCTCAAGTGTCACTCCAATATCCTTCATCCATCTTTAACAGCAAGTTTAATGGAGACTCGGTTCATAGTTCTTGTCCTTTAATGGCTGTCCTTCATAGTTCGAAAGTCGAAAGTCGTAGAGTTCCACTTGCTGTCCGTAATACATGCATTTTTCATGTTCATAAAAATAGGCCGGAGTTCTTTTTCATACAGAGGGCCGGAGTTCTTAAAGCCGGACTTCTTTTGTCAAAGCTGAAGTTCTTTACAAAGTCGGAGTTCTTTTACATAGCCGGAGTTCTTTTACATAAAAAGCTGGAGTTTTTTTACATAAAAAGCTGGAGTTCCTTTCAAAAGCCGAAGTTCTTTAGTTAAAGACCGAAGTTCTTGTATCATGAGTTGTCATCAAAAGCCGGAGTAAAAGTTGGAGTAAAAAGCCGGAGTTCTCTTTTGTCAAGGCCGAAGTTCATTTCAAAACAAAAGGACGGAGTACCTCCTAAAGACGCAAAGGCCGGAGTTCCTCTTCTTCAAAACCGGAGTACTTTTCAAAAGATGACGGAGTACTTTGTTCATAAAAAGACCGGAGTTCTTTGGACGGAGTGCATTTTCTTAAAAAGGACGGAGTGCTTCTTTAAAAGGCGGAGCTCTTTTCTTATGAAGGCGGAGTTCTTTTCTTTAAATATACAATTATCAAAATTCATATAAATCAACAGATAATCATACTTCCAGCAGAACAAAATCAAGCATCATGAAGTCTTTTCCTTGAACATGCAATTATCGACAAATAATCATACTTTAAGCATCATATATGAAAGGGACAAAGCAAACATCGTATAAGTTCATATAATATCAAATATACTAGAAATCATGCATAATCATGAACTTGAAAATAGGGTGAGTACTCTTGTCTGAATTTTTTTTACTTCGCCTGGAACCTTTGGTCTCTCTCTTTCCAAAACTCTATTGCGTGACTCATTCTTACTCCTCTGGTTCTATTTATAGACCTTGGCGGCCGTCGTTTGAGTTAGCCACACTAAAGTATATCATTTATGGCTTTTTATTAATTACCACATTATTACGATTCTTCATTTCTCAACAGTCTCCTTCTTAAATTTTCAGAGTTATTTACGATTTTATGTGTCCAATGAGTTTCCTCATAAATCTCCAGATTAATTGACCTCGTCAGGTACACATTTCTCATATAATTCCAATCCGGTCAACTTACTGGCGTTGACCAAATTACCGTTCTCTTTCCCTTCCTTTCATGTATGATTTTGGTCAACATTTTATATTGACCGAATCATGCCTTCCAGGCAACACTCGTTGTCCGGAATACGCCTTCCGGTCAACCTTTTACGTTGACTGGATTACACCTTCTTCAGGCCTTCCGGTCAACATCTTTTCGTGGATCGGACCACGAACCTTTGCAATTGTTCACGCCTTCCGGTCAACACCGTGTTGACCGGATCACCATCCATTGTAATTGTAACTTAACATCGGGAATTTTTCTATATTCTAGGACTTGGGCCATTACACAATGGATGTTGGAGAGGCTGATTTCCGGAGACCATGTTGGTTCTCGGAGACAAAAATGGATTCCGGAGGCCAAGATGCCTTTCTGAATTTTCCGGAGACCATGAAAAGATATCCGGAGACATGAATACATGAAAAGATGTCCAAAGACCATGAATACAGGAAAAGATGTCCGAAGACCAAGATGCCATGCTAAACTTCCAAAGACTATGATAAACATCCATAGACCATGCAGAATTTCCAGAGACGGTTTGATAAGGAATTGAATGAAATTCTAGAGACGATTGAAGAAGTTTCTAGAGACGCGTTTTGGAGACGATTGAGAAAGTTTCCAGAGACGCTTTTCGGAGACGATTGAAAAGGCTTTTGGAGACGATTGAAGAAGTTTCTAGAGACGCGTTTTGGAGACGATTGAGAAAGTTTCCAGAGACGCTTTTCGGAGACGATTGAAAAGGCTTTTGGAGACGATTGAGAAGGCTTCTGGAGAGAATTAAGTGGGCTTTCAAAAGAAGTTTAAGTAAATTCCCATAGAGGAAGTTAAGAATGAATTTTCGAGGAAGAAATTTAGAGTGAATTTCCAAAGAAGATTTAGAGGAAATCTGGAGATGATTTTCGAAAGAGATACAGTAAATCCAGAGAAGATTGAGTGAGTTTCTGAAGACAGAGTGTCCAGCTAGAGTGGGAGAACTGCTTCCACCTGCTTGAACTCTCTAGAGCTCTCTAAAAGAAGTTATATGAATAAAGTATAGGTAGCAGGAGACCTGCACTCAACCACTCCGCTGACCTTCCAAAAAGGATGACAGAGTAAGAAAGAAGTACAAAGTAGTTGACTTAGCCCCACCTTCTACCAACAACCCTAACGTCTATAAATACTGAACTTAGGAGTTGGGTAGGAGGCAGACCTAGCTTAAGAGAAGCATGAAGGAAAAGAAGGAAAGGGAGAGTTTTGACCAGACCTAAGTAAAAGATCTCCGGCCAGAACTAAGATAGGAAGAAGCTTAAGGCAAAAGAATGAGTAAGGAATTGATGATCAAACTTTTAGGCAAGTGTACCCTACAATTTTACGCATTAGTGTTTTCATGTTCTACTGGATAAGTTTCTATGAAAATTATGTTATGTTACTTGCTTTCTGTATGTTTGAGTTTGGCTAGCAAATATCGAATGCTTATTCAATTGCATCATTGACGACATTCATGAACGTAAGCATGCTCTCTTAAGAACCTCGGGTTTTTGCATAACTAAAGATGTATGGCATTTGCACTAGCATGATTGAAAATGTCCACTTTTGTATGTTTTAAGAAGTCTGGTTATTTGTTTAATTAAAGAACTTCGGTTAATTGCCCTTTTTTAAAAACTCCGGTCATGTTGGAATTTCCTCCTTACATTTGAACCTAGTATTTCAATAAATGGCAGAGTTTAAGCTATAGTATGTGAATAAAGTTAACCTGCTTGTTTAATTGGAATATTTGCATAGTATTTGCCAATTTTTTTTTGGAAAATTCATCTATTGGAAGTTAAGATGAAAACTATATGACCATGGAAAATATATATAATTCGGACAGCAAGTGAAACTCTCTGCTATTTGGCTTTTGACATTTGGTAGATGGCCATCGTATGACAAGGATCTGATTAGAGTCTCCGTTATACTTGCTGTTAAAACTAGATGAAGGATATTGGAGTGACACTTGAGGACAACCCCTAGGCCACAGGGAAACTTTTGGTGGCATTTTTAGACTATAACCCCGTATGTCAGGTGAAAGGCATTATTACCTCCTCTGGGAGTATAATAGGACACGACCTTAGATTATGGGGTGATACACAATCCTTCCTCGGTGTTGTCTACTCCCATCCGATCCTTAAAGATGAATAAGTTTTTCGTAAGATTTTGAAAGGAAAATGACTAAGAATAAAGAAAAAGACTTCCAAACTTAAAGTAAACTGGATTCTATGAAAGTGTATTGAATTCATGTCAGAGCTCACGTTCCAGTCCTTTAGATTTTTTTTGAAGTTATATACGCATGATTTCTGCGTTGGTACCTTTTTGAACTGTCGCTCACTCCTTACAATTTTCTTACTCTTAGATGACCAAGAGTATATGCCGGACGAGAAAGTTTAGAGTCGAGCGGTTTGGTTGGGCAGGAGGACGGATCTGGAATCATGTCGAAGTCTTGATCGACTTTATGTATTTCTGATTATTTTGGATACTTTGTATTATGACTCTTGTTGTATCTGTAAACTAAAGGAAAAATGTATGCTTCCACTAAAATTATATGGCTCGAGAAATTTGTGGTTCCTAATGGCATCTCAATTTGTTTCTGAACTTTCGTGTCTAGCCAACCGACCTAAAACCCTTTGATGGTCAAGGTGTTGACTGACCTAGTTCAACTGACCCATTTAATCAAGCTGACTCAGGAGCTCTGGCTTTTTGCTATCCTGTGCATTCAATGTAAAATAAAATAAAATTTTAAGTCCACCTTTTGACCTGAGTATATTTAATACGGTGTAAACACAACAAATTGACGGAGGTCATATATGAAGGAATATGGCCGTTCCGTCACATCAAGATTCAGGGTTTAGGATTTAGGTATCAGGGTTAGGATTTTAGGGTTCATTGTACAAATATTACGGTTCAAGGTTAAGAGTTTAGTGTTTAGGTTTAGGTATGGGGTTTGTGATTTAGGGTTTGTGGTTTCAAATTTTGAGTTTTGGGTTTTAGGTATAG
>JAODPA010025015.1:0-12782 GCA_025585075.1 Nepenthes mirabilis | reverse complement strand
ACATTTAATTTAAAACGTATTGTTCTCATCAAAAGCTTGAAAATTTACATTGATTCAAAATTTAATATCAGAGGTGGACCCATTCACTTTCATCCATGATCGTGGCTTGCCCCAAAAATAATCTGTCCCAAATCTTCAACAATATTCATCCATAAATGTTTATATGCTCCAAGTATATTCTATGAAAATTTGGGCTGTATGAACCATATTGGTGAAATGGTCTGATTTTAATTAGGTCTATAATAAAATCTCCCAATTCTGTAGTAAATACTGACATTTTTATCATTTTTTTGCATGTACCTGTAATAATATTCAAATAATACAATTTGATTACTAGAAAACTGATATCTATACTAACCGGTTAGATAGACTGATATTGATTAGGTCTACAATAAGATCTCACAATTCTCTAGCAAATATTGACATTTTTTTATCATTTTGTTCACATGTACCCGCAACAGTATTCAAGTAATACAATTTTATTACTAGAAAACTAGGATATATAATAACCGGTCAGATGGACTGGTTTTGAATAGGTCTACAATAGGATCTCACAATTTTTTAGCAAATACTGACCCTTTTTATTATTTTTTTCACATGTACCTGTAATAGTATTCAAGTGATACAATTTTATTACTAAAAAACTAGAGTCTATAATAACCGATTAGATGGACTGGTTTTGATTAGGTCTATAATAGGATCTCCTAATTCTCTAGCAAATAGTGACCCTTTTTTTTATCATTTTTTTCACACGTACCTGTAACAGTATTCAAGTAATACAATTTGATTACTAGAAAATTGGGGTCTATAACGACGAAAAAAATCTGACAAAATCTGATTCAAGTTTAAGAATTTCTTGGACCTCAAAAAAAAAAAAAAAAACTTTGTTTGTAAGTTTTTAAGTTATATACAATCTTGACTAGAACAACGTTTGGTAGAATATATTACTCGTGCCTTTTCAGATTCTTTATTATTTCATCCCACAGAAAGAGCTCCTCTAATTCTATGAATCAAAAGACTTAAAAACAGAGAGAATCATCATTGAAGCTTTCAACTGACCTGCTCACTGTTAGGCAGACCGCCCCTTTTCTTCCTCAACTTGTTCAAGCAAAGCTTCCAGCTCTGCTTCAGTTAAGCTCTCCAGTCGCTTCTGCACAGTGCAGAAAGATCAAGCATTTGGTCCTTTTCCGGGTCAACATAGAAATTATTACAAAAAATTGATGGTTTTACAGTTTCACTATAATTTAACAGAATAAATTTAAAACAATTATATTATCATTTTAGATGTAACATAGCACATATGAAATTTCCATAAGAAACTAAATTGCCACTGAGATGATATTGAGTATGAATAATTTACCCATAAGAAATTAAATTGCCCCTGAGATGATATTGAATATGAATAATTTACCCATATCCCCATGAGATGGCAAAGGGGTAACCAACAATTATTCCACTTTCGGAAATTTCATTTGGGAATAAATCACATGGTGGTTTAGTAATTTTAATTAGTTAAAATGAAAAACTATATTTGGTGTACTTTGTGATCATAATTCCTTTCAAATTGAAATAAAACTTTTATAAGACAATTATTCGATCCATTAAATTTTATAGATCAGAACATTAGGCAATTAATAATGTAAAAGGTAAGTTTTACAATGATAAGGGTGCTTAAAAGATAATATAATGAATAATGATATCTGCAGATATTTAAAATTTGCGCCTATAGAAAAATAAGATAAGAAAATGATGTTTAAGTTTGTTTAGACACTTAAATCAAATGAAATATATGTGAAAAAATGTGAGTTATTTAAAAACAGAACGAAATGGAGATGTGGATTAAATAAAACTTAAAATAAGATGATAAAAAATTATTAAAAATTACTTTTACTCTACAAGATATTATATTAAAACAATGGAATAACAAAAGCATATTTACATTGCCAATCCCCTCCAACAGCAGTTTTACTAGCACTAGGATCGGAAAGAGAACATTTTTAACAAGTTCATAAGAAACTACATTGAAAAAATAGTCCAAGTTGTGCCAACCACTAGGATGGCAAGTGAGAAACTTTGGTGAACTCACGTTAACACAAGAGGAAAAAAAGCTTTAAAAGGCATGATGCAATGGAGAGCTGTTATGGTCCTCTCAGCAGGGAGCCCTTCTTATACATCTTATGGTCAAGATTAGAAATCGAATGGGTGAATAGTAAGGATTATATCAAGCGATCTAAATGGTCATTCAATCTCCATCATTCATCCATCCAACTTCTAATCCTAATCGTTAAGTGAATATATAAGTCTTCCCACCGGGAGAATCCTAACAGCACTCAGTGTAGTGTACCTGCATCACTTTGTTCTCATAATCACGCAATTGCTGGGCATAAGTCATTTCCTTGTTTGAAACCCGAAATACATAGGTCAAGATCCATCCAATGGTAAGGCCTAACACCATGATCAGCTGAACCGCATTCCCTGCCTGTAAGGAATCAACTCCAACAAACTGCCCAAGACAGCATAACATGAAGTAGTAAGTTAATATATTTGTTAAGTGCGATCTGAATTCGTTTTGTGTAACAGGTCTATTTGACGATCCAACCCAAAAAAGTTTACGGTACGATTAGACGTGAATTTTGAATGAAGGTTAGCGGTGTTACACTTTCGGGTCAATCAAATTTGCTATAAATGTGGTATTATATTATGCTTTTGATAGATTTTAAAACACAATTTGTAGCCACGAAGCTCTTCTTATAACCTTATTTGTCAAAAATAATGAAATCTTTCCTTCTTTTGCCAGCATTTTTTCCCTTTGGGATTTTTCCACATATATTTATTATACGATTATTTATTATTTTACTGTTATTAGTCTTTTGAATCCCTTCTAATGTTGATATAGTGTTCAACCCTGAACAATTCTTCTCAATGCTCCTGCTTTTATATTAAGTCAACACGGTTATGACTAGGGGTGTTTACTATTTGGCAATAATTTGACCATAACCGTTGTAGTTTGACCGATTAACTGGTTTTTCAACATCATAATATCTCTACTCAAATTATAAAATATAATAATAATACAAAATCTTTAGCCTCAAAATGCCTACATAATATATTAATGTATAAACAACATNTATATATATGCAATGGTTGGTTTAGGTAACCGCTAAATTAAAAACTGTAACCCAAAACCAAACCAAGTAGTTCAATTACCCAATTCTTTGGTTCAGTTTTAAGGTTTCAGTTCAGATCACCAGTTCAATTTCCACAATAATATAATACAAGCTAAACAGATGAATTACCTCTAATCCGCTCTTTAAGCCCACACCAGTAGCTGTAACTCCAAGTCCAATCAATAAAACATCTTTCCTTGAATATCCAAAAGGCGCCTGTCATATGAACTGCAATGTATGAGACAATCATAATGGCAACGGAGTTAAAAGTGTGAGTTCTTGACCCATGTAACTCAGCTTTATGATTTAGCAAGTGTGACTCAGGCAACTTCAGCTCAGTGATTTATAAGCAGAAGACAGAAGTTCTAGTTAAAATAGTAAATAATTTATCAATTCCACAAAGCATGATTCCTAGCAGAGTTCACATTGATATTTTAAGTGCTGTACAAGGTAATTTCTCTTAGCTATGTCTTGCCATTTCAACATCGGACAACATTTTTCAATACCAGGAAAAAATAGCAATATGTTACCATATCGATGATATATCACGGTATATTGATAAATATATTGGTCAATATTTCTCTATGCTTTTCTTCAATCTTTTTTTCAGTTCAGCATTCCTGACGGTTGAATAAATCAAAATTTTCCAATATTTAAATTTAACACAATTAAATCATACCTAAATTAGCAATTTTAACTTCAACTTCTTTTGTATAATGTATTTCCTTAGTAATATATGTTACTTATCGTGGAGTCATTACTCTAATCAACTTTATTCCGTGTTACTTTTGTCATTTTGTAACTTGCTAGTGTGTTATTTGTTATTAAAATGTTGATTTCATTGAATACAATTGACCAAAATTCTTCAAATATATAAAATGTGATTAAATAGGTGTCAAATTTAGAGTCTAATTCAATTTTGAAGTGGTCATAGGAAAAAAACTAAGTTTGGATATCCAGAGGATACTCATGATTGCGACATACCGGAGTCGCTAGGAACACTTCAAGGATATTATGGAGCACTTCCTAGAAAATAGGAGAACATGGCTAAGGTGAAGGCATATGTTGAGACCAAGGAATGAATATTTGCAATATCGGGAAATATATTACGCATTGAGCCTCTAATACTGCAACAAAACCGCAATGTTACTATATCGGTGATTTATTACAATGATAGTTTCTCATCAAGTTCCAAAACGTATAATGCCGATATATATCATCTGATATAACTGATTTCTATACAGCTGCTACCAATCTCGATTTTTCATCCATGGATGAGACATGAACTGTTCACAATACCAAATAAAATTTTAGAACCTTCTTCTATATACAAATATTTTTTAAAGTCATTTTCTAAATAACAACAATACAAGATACAACCCTCTCAACATGGTTAAATGGGAATTTGATTTTGATTACTTCATCTTAACTTATAATCACTTCAATCACACTTTCACGAGGTATATCCATTGGTACTTAATACTGTTTCATTCAGTTCCAGAATCACAGTTTGGTGTTACTCAGAACTTGGCACACCTGTGCAATTTTTGATAATCTAAGACTCCATGCTGGAATTTCGGTAGCCATCAATAATGAGTAATGCAAAAAAGCGTGCTCCAATTTTTTTTTTTTTTTTAAATGCATATTTCTAGTAAAAACATTGCGTAGGTTCATCTAAGAGATCATTCATGTAAGCTGGCAAAGCAAATTGTTTTGAATGTATTTAGACAAAAACCAGACATAGATGTTATGGGTCAAATGTTTTGATATGAAGTGTAGGGAGCGTTTTCACACATGGGTGGGGAAGGATTACAACAGAACTAAACAAAGAGAAATAAGCTGAGCTCATTGAAGTATTTGCAAATACTTACCTTAGTTTGGTTTGAGGAGTCATCTTCAATGTCATTAGAGCTGCCGCTGCTTCTTGGATTCATACTGATATTAAGATTTCCATGGGACCATTTGACCTTAGGAGGCAGATTTCCCCTTGGCTCTGAGATTTGAGAGGTAACTCATCATGAAGAGGCAAAAACTTTTATGCAAGATAGGCAAGCATTTCTAACTGAGAGATATATTTAGTTATAGATGCTTCGCAGCTATAATTCTTGAGAGTAACAGGCAGCATATCATTTCTAACTTAGCGGGCAAGATTGTCCCCAATTACTATTGTTTCAAAAAAAAAAAAAAGGGATGAGAACCAATAGTTGTGGTCCAATTTCCGCGTAACCGTCTTGCCCAACCTCTGTTGGTAACCACCCATGAGATAATTGATGGAATTATCTATAAGTAAAGGTGATGTTTGGTTTGGTTCCGAAGTATAATACTTTATTTGTACACCGTTGTTGAAGGGTATTGAGGATTGGAAGATCTAAAATAAATGATAATTTCGCAGGAATTCGAATAATTTGTAGCGGCTTCAATGACGGGAGATTAGTTCAATCCTTAATTTTATTTCCGCATTAGGTTTTCATGTAGCATAATTTTTAAACGTAAAACCGATTTTTGTTTAACATTTGGTATCATAACATAATTCAAACTTCATATAGCCTTGAACTGTTTTGCAACTTTTTTCACTTTACCCAAATTTTCAAAATTTTTTAAAGTTTGAATTTTTTATAAAGATTTGATAAAAACTAATGTCCGAGATCATTAGAAAAATTGATTTCTAATGTTTTCATAATTTTTACATCAATTTTGGTGTAAAAATGGCATAGTTTTCATCAGGTCGGAAAATCGGGTAAAACGGGTTTGGGTAAACCTGCTGGAGGTTGAAGATGACTCAAAACGGCGTTGTTTCGTATGCTACAGTAACTATAAAATATAAAATATATTGGGCTTTCGCGTGGGTTGGACCATTTTCGGCATTATTCATCTCTCAGCCACAGTCAACTGAGTCGCTTCTGTCGTGCTGCACATCTACAGTGCAGCTGCACTGCGCGCTAGTTTTCTCATATTATATAGGGGCTATTAATTCATTTAACCTATATTTAGCATACTTTTATATTATACAAATTTATGTATATGTATGCTGGCATGGAGAATCAAACCTGTGCCATTTGGATACAAGGAAGGAGCAAGAGCCATTGTACTGCGTTGTGCTTGTGTTGCTTATGTAGCATATTTNAAAATATGTTCAGTATTTATTGGCATCATATATTATTTGTTAAACATGTAATTTTATTTTTTATACAATTGTACAATCTGTAAATCTTTCAAATATTATATGTGATATTCCCAAACTAAAAAGTAATCTACTATCATTTATTTATCATGAATCTAATATGATTAATATTTCTTATTATACATAGTGGATTAATTCTGGTTCTACAATTCATATTAGAAATTCTTTATATGGATTGCAAAATCTAAGAAAGCTAGTGGGAAGTGAACAAAGCATGTTCTTTGAAAACAATATACATTCATATGTGGAGGCAATTGGAACATGTAATTTAACTTTGAGTAGTGGCTTTGTTTTGAATTTGAAAAATACCTTTTATATTTTAAATTTCTCTAAAAATTTGATATCAGTAGTATTAAGACTTATACCTTTTGAATATTCCATTATATTTTCAAACTCACCTTTCAATTTATATTATAAATCTGATATTATTAGGAATGGTACATTGTCTGATAGTCTTTACTATATAAACTTACAAAACAATACCTCTTACATACTGTGCATATTGATATTGGCATTAAGTGATGTATTGTAAATGAATATTCCTCTATATATGGCATCAGATATTAGGATATATCTTCATTAAAAGAATTAAAAGATTAGTAAATGATGGAGTTTTCAAACTCACCTTTCAGTTTATATTATAAGCCTGATATTATTAGAAATTGTATATTGTCTGATGATCTTTACTCTATAAACTTACAAAACAATACCTCTTACATACTGTGCATATTGATGTTAGTATTAAACGATATGTTATAAATAAATATTCCTCTATATGTGGCATCAGATATTAGAATATATCTCCATTAAAAGAATTAAAAGATTAGTAAATGATGGAGTACTTAATACTTTAAACTTTACTAATTTTGAAACTTGTGTGAACTGTATAAAAGAAAAGCAGATCAATAAGACGAAGAAAGATACCAAGAAGAGTTCAGACATATTAGAAATCATATATATGGATATTTATAATTCAGTCATTGACTCATATGATCCAAAATATTTCATCATCTTTATTTATAATTATTCACAACATATGTATATCTACTTATTTATAGCAAAAATGAAGCATTGGATGCTTTTAGAATATTTAAAGATGAAATAGAAAAATAATGTGAAAAATAAATTAAAATTGTGAGATTAGATAAAAGTGGAGAATATTATGATAGATATACTAAAGATGGATAAAAACCTGGTCTATTTATAAAATTTCTTCAAGAATATAGAATAATTGTCTAATATATTATGCCTGATTCTCCGGACCAAAATGGTGTATTAGAAAAAAAAATCAAACATTATTGAATATGGTGCGGAGTATCCTTGACAGCTCAAATCTTCTGAAATCACTATGGATTGAAACTCTTAAAACGACAGTGTCTATATTAAACCGTATTTCAACAAAGACTATTTCAAAAATTTCTTTTGAGTTATGAAAATGTTAGAAACCGAGTTTAAAATATACACGTATTTGGGGATATCTGTCTGAAATAAGAGTTTATAATTCGCAAGAAAAGAAGTCGGATTTAAGGATCATAAGCGGATATTTTATTGGATATGCCGAATAGTTCAAAGGATACAGATTTTACTGTCTATCTTACAGTACTAGGATTGTGAAATTAAGAAATGTAAAATTTTTAAGAATGATTTAATGAGTGTGAGTAATTAATCCAGAAATATAATTTCTGATAATCATCATTCAGATTCTCAACCTTTCACTTTATAATGATAGATTGATTATTATTCACAGCACCCCTCAAGCTCAAATTGGTGTTGAACAACCATTTAATGTCGTTTCACAAATTGCTGATATTATTTCAGTAAATCATGATATTCAGGATCTGCTTGAAATAATTAAACAACATACTCCTGTTAAAAATATTAATACAATATTAAGAAGATCTACTACAATAAAAAAATCAGCAATTCCTACTAATTATATTGTATATTTATAAGATTCTGACTACAATATTTGAGCTAAAAATGATTTCAAAATATTTTCACAAGTTATGAGTTACAATGAATTAGAATTATAGTACAATGTCATAAAGAAAAAGATGAATTCCATGAGTTATAACAGAATCTGAGATCTTATTGAGTTGCCTAAATGGACGAAAGTCATAGGGTGTAAATGGATATTTAAGATAAAGAAAGACTCATTAGGTAATATCGAAAGATATAAAGTAAAATTCATTGTTAAATGATTTACTCAAAAGGTGAGAATTGATTACATAAAAACTTTTTCTTCTATATCTAAGAAATATTCTCTTCGTATTATTTTAACATTAGTTATCTATTTTGATTTGAAATTGTAACAAATGAATGTGAAAACGGCTTTTCTAAATGATAACCTTGAAGATGAGGTTTATATGAAACAATCAGGAGGATTCTCCTCTAATGATATTGAACAATTGGTATGTAAGCTTAAGAAATCTATATATAGATTAAAACAAGCCCTTTGTCAATGGTATTTAAAATTTGATGATGCTATCTTTTTATTTGACTTTAAAGAAAATATTTTAGACTAATGTATATACTAGAAGGTCAGTGTGAGTAAATTTTAAATCCTTATTTTATATGTGGACAATATTTTACTTACATCTAATAATAAATGTTTGCTACATGAAGTGAAATAATTTCTCTTTGATAAATTCGAAGTGAAAGATATGAATAATGCATCTTATATCATTGGCATTAAGATTCATCGAGATAAACTATAAAAAATTTTAGGTTTGTCTCAAGAAATAAGGTTTTATAAAAATTTCGGATGAAAGATTGCTTACCAAGTGTAGCACCCATTGTGAATGGTGATAAATTTAATTTGAACCAATACACGAAAAATAATTTTGAACGAGAAAAAATGAAAAACATTCTGTATACTTCTGCTGTTAGAAGCTTGATGTATACTCAAGTATATACAAGACCTGATATCGCTTTTACGGTGGGAATATTGAAAAGATTTCAAAGTAATCTAGGTATGGATCATTGGAAAATTGCTAAGAAAGTAATGAGATATTTTTAAGATACTAAGGACTACATGCTTACATATAGATAGATTGACAATCTAAAAGTATTGGGTTATTCCGATTCAGACTTCACTAGATATGTTAATTCACGTAAATCAACATCTGGATATACATTTATGTTTACCGGTAGAGCTGTATCCTAACAAAATGTAAAGCAAACTCTGATTGCTACTTCCACTATGGAGGCCGAGTTCGTTTCTTACTTTGAGGCTACAAAGTATGGTATATGAATGAGAAATTTCATATCTAGGCTTAGAGTTGTTGATTCTATCTCAAGGCCATTGAAAATATATTGCGACAATTCAGGTGCTATTTTTCTAGTTAAAAATAATAAAAATAGCAGTCGAAATAAACATATGGACATTCAATTTTTAGCAATAAAGGAACATATTAAAGGAAAGAAAGTTGCCATTGAACACATTAGTACTGAATTAATGATTGTTGATCTTTTGATGAAAGGCATGTCATTATTGAGATTCAAGGATCATGCAGTTAAAATGGGATTAAGTTCCATGATGTGATTTTTATTGTATGGACAATGATATTTTAATAAAATTTTTATCCATTTGTGGTGTTTCTCAAAATTTTTGTATACATATTAGTTGATTAGTTTAAGAAAATTATCAATTGTTAGACCTAAAATAAACATAAGGTTTAATTCATTAAGTAATGTTACCATATTCAGATAGTGTCTTAAGAAATAAACATAAGGTTTAATTCATTAAGTAATGTTACCATATTCAGATAGTGTCTTAAGAAATATGATACATCATAATACATGGAAGATAACACTCCTTTATAGATGACATATTGCCATGATTCATGTATTTGTTTCTTAATATTGAGAATTGATGAGTTTTTGGTTATCATATCAAGTGAAACATGGACCAAGTGGAAGAATATCAGTTATACAGTTTTCATAAAAAAAAAGGATGAGAACCAACAGTTGTGGTCCAATTTTCGTGTAACTGTCTTGCCCAACCTCCATTGGTAACCACCCGTGAGATAATTGATGGAATTATCTATAAATAAAGGTGATATTTGATTTGGCTCTGATGTCTAATACTCTATTTGTATATCATCACTGAAGGGCATTGAGGCTTAAAAGATCAAAATCAGTTGATAATTTCGTAGGAATTCAAGTAATTTGCAGTGGCTTCAATGGATGAAGGTTAGTTCGATCTTTAATTTTATTTCCGCATTCGATCTTTATATGGCATGATTTTTAAACATGGAAGACTGATTTTTGTCTAACATCTCCTTCGACGAACCTCTCCACTGATTTCTAAATGTTTAAGAGTTTGTAGTTTTAGCATTGTATAGGAATTTTCTATGGTTGTGGGACAAGATCAAACTATCATTCATTCATTTGATGAAATCATATTTCCGCTTCTTTATGTGCAGGGTGCCCTTTGTCTGTTGCTCTCTCCGGGTGCATAAGGTGGTTAAACATTCAGCAATAATTCACAGCGATGACTCCACAGCCATCATCACAATGCCACTCGAAATACAAGTTTCAGCATTTCCAATTAGTGTCAACATGCTTTTAGCTAGATGATTTAGTTTTCTCTCAAAATTACTGTACTTACTCCCATTCTAGAACCTAGCAAAATGGGATGAATTTGACCTATGAAAGCAGATTGCAACATTACATCTTCCATATAATAAGCATCAAATTTGGTCAATTGGCACATAACTACTCGAACACAAAAAGAACCCCTCAAAACATCTGTAAAACATGTAAAACCAGTCTGAAAATGGTTAAATCCTAGAATAGTCTGCCATACAACCTTATCTTCCATATGATAAGCATCAAATTTGGTCAATTGGCATATAACTAGTGGAACACAAAGAGAACCCCTCAAAACATTTGTAAACCATGTAAAACCAATCTGTGAATGGTAAAATCCTAGAATATTAAGCCATACAAACAAATCTTCCATATGATAAGCATCAAATTGTCAATTGCCATATAACTAGTGGAACACAAAGAGAACCCCTCAAAACATCTGTAAACCGTGTAAAAGCAGTCTGCCAATGGGTAAATCAGAGAATAGTCGGCCATATTTCTATGTATAGACAAGCAGCGACTTCGCTAACTAGTATAAAATAGATAATGGTGAACCAGTGATCTAGTGGAAATATTAAACATATTTGATTAGAAACACTTTCTTTCTCATGTACCAATATAACTACCTACATGCATGTGTGAGCATGAGGTGCTGCTGCACAGCAACAAGATTTCATCTTTCAAATTGAGTGTTCTTTTCAAACTCTTACATATCTGGTGCATGGTTTCCACCAAACCTTATTAATGGTCCATGGCTGACCATCTGCATCCTTTGCATAGAGAAGAAATAAGCAACCGAGTGCATGAGACTTCCAACATTGCAGAGGTTGTCACCATTGCACTAACGTTTACCCTCAAAATAACAAAATGTAGCCATAGACTAGTTGTAAATCAGCTGCTCTTGTTGAAGTAATCAAGGGCATTAAAGGATGGAGTGGTGACCCGACATCAAGTCGCATTAATCTAGAAACTGCATTTGTGGTGTGATTGTGTTGCAGATGAAATATACTTTTTTAATAATTTGGGAAGCATTTTGTGGAATTATGTTATACATGTTTGTGAATGTCCCATGAATGAGGATGTGCCCTCTAAACCGTTTAGCTGCCAGCCAATAGTAGAAATAGTTTCGTTGTGCTGGATAAGGAACAAAAGATTGAAGGCTCTGATATCATGTAAAATGTTAATTTAGAGTAAAAAGAAGATAAAAGATTTATATGTACTTTACTATATCATAAAGCTTACACAAACTACTAATTTATATTATCCTAAGCTATTCTATCAATAATTAAGCAAGATTTTGACAAAAATCCCTAAATAATTTAAACTAATACAGAAATATAATACTCAAACAGCAGGAAAGCACTCACAATTATCGAATTCAATCAATATATGTTCCAGCGCAGATTTGAAAGAGAAAGCACGAAATGTTGAGAAATGGGTACAAAAGGATAGAGAAGAGAAAGAAAAAGGTGGACAAACCACTTAAGAAACGCTGTTGCAACAAGGATAAAGCACAGGGAGTGGGTCTCCTCAGCTGGAAAATGCTGCCATAAAGATTTGCTCGTGGAAGATGAGCGATTGCAGCTATCATCTCGGCTTCTGTATCCTATATTGTTTCGATTTCGAAAGGAAAACAAGCATAAAGACGACGGCAGCGATTGAAAGAGAGAAAGAGACGGGAATTTTCGAGTAGAAGATCGAAGAAGAGGTTTGGTTACCTGGTATGGTTGCTCTGCCTCCTGATGGAAGGACGTGAGTCAGAGGTGAACGTTGGCATCTTATTATCCGTTGAGATGTAAGGCTTTGTTTGTGCTATATTATTTAGTTATTTTAAAAATATT
>JAODPA010025004.1:0-12780 GCA_025585075.1 Nepenthes mirabilis | reverse complement strand
AGTATATGAATAATAATTTCAAAGGTATAAATGTGTTTGTTAAATATATAAACGATTAGCTCAAAAATCACTCAGTTATTTCAGTCAAAGGTGAAATAAAAAGATTTTAGCATTAATCATAGCATCTTTGGTACTTGATTATCAACAAAAAGCCCCAGAGTAATGCATAATATTCATAATCTCTCAATCCCCAAGTGTGAACCCTCAATTCCATACATGCATCAGCAGAAACCCCCACACTAATCAACCTTAATTTCACTTCACATTCATTTAAGGGCTGCCGAGAATAGGGTGGGAGGTGGCTGTGTGTGTGTGTTTGGTGAAAAGGGGTAAATGTAATGTGTTTTCATCACTTCTGTTTATTAATATTATTTATATTTTATTGTGGTTAATACATGAATAATATTTAAAGTATTTTATCCTCTCTATGGAATCCTATTATAATTAGCCAGGATGATTCGAATAAAATCAATAATTCATGGGATTTGTCCAGTGGTGATAAAATAAGATGCACTTCTTGATCTTAAAAATAATATTAATACACCAATAAGTCTTGTAAGGATTGAGTAAAATATTAAGGGTCGGTTGGATACTTAGTTCTGATGGGTATGCCCATAATAGGCTGGCCCAAGAGGAAGAAACAACCCAAATTCACGAAGGCCCATATATGTGTTTGAACAATCAACGTGTACTGTTGACCGGACGAAAGGCAAAGGAGACTAGTATAAGGACGGGCAACTGGCTCACAGAAATGGTCAACGTTTTTGTTGACCGGAAGCGCCACAGTAAGCCGGCTCCAGAGTAGGCCTCATGTGGGCCAAGCCCAATTTGGCCTACACTTCCATCTACGACCAACAACAGTCTCCTTCCATGAGGTAATCTCTACTATAATGGTTACCGGTAGATTTGGCGCACATCCCATGAGAAAAGCACTAGATCTCTTCCCTATCTGCAATAAACCCTAGCAGTTGCAAAATATATAAGGAAAGCAATCCATCCAAGGAGCCATTACCACCATTGAAACCCCACGCCAAGAAAGGAAGCCAGCCCAGCAAAGCGCAGGAATCAAGCATCTTTGCCTAAGGAAAGATGCCCAACATCTCAACTATAAAATCCCATTGAGTCCTTACTCCGGGGCACGTTCTCCCTTCTGCTAAGAATCGCTCTCAAGAGCTCACGCTCTCTTTTTTTTTTACAAAGAATCCCTAATAAGCTCACGCAGTGCCCCCACAAACTCTCACTCTTACAGGACGCTAACTCTCTCCCTCTCTCTTCTGTCACTACGTTCCTTGATAACACAGTGTTAGAAACCAACGCTTCTCTCGAGTCACAGAAACCCTATCACGATGAGAGCCAGTCACCATCATAAACACTCTTTACACTTCTTATTATTTATCATTTTTACCCCAACATTCTTATTATTCGAAGCCTATTTATTGACTTAAGTATCAGCATGTCTTCAGCGGGATAACATTCCGCTGGCATCTAACCTCTTGTTTGTTGTAATAGTGTGCAAGATTCAAACTCAATAAATAGAACCGGATTCAACGATCGACTTAACCCAAACCTATTTGAAGTTTAGTTATATTATGCATCATTGGCGCCGTCTGTGGAAAACGCTTATGAAAAGCCAACCACCTTGCTCAAATATTTCCCTTAATTCCACCTTATAAACCCACGTCATCAACTAAAATGGTGAACATGACGACGCAAGCCAGCGAGCCCGATAGAGACGTGATGGTCAACAGGACGGTCAATGGGGTGCCCATACCTTTCTTTCAAAATCTGGTGAGCACATGCAGAATACGAACAAAATGCTCCAGATACTCTACTCCCACTAGGAGCACACACAACAGGGGGCTTCGCCAACAGTAGCCCCTACATCGACATCCCGGAAAGGAGGCCAGAGGAAGAATAAACCTGCCAGAAAATCCAGAAGACCGGCCAACATTTAGACACTAGAATCCTCACAGGCCCAAAGCCGACTAAGGCCTGAGGAACGTTCAGGCAACATGACTCCGGAGGAAGGCTTAGAACAAAAGAACCCCTAATATTCTCGGCAGAATCTAGGCCCTGGGCTCAAGAGGGAGCCTCCTGGGCCATCAAATCCACTGGTGAAAGTAGCCGGCCGGCTACTGGCCACATTAGAGAAAGGACGGAGTTGAGGACATATCTAAATTTCAAAAGATCAGCCAATGCCACTCAAGCAGATCCAAGACTGGATAAGATCGGGAACCACATCTTCAAAGACGATAAACACGTGATAGATCTTGACAGATCTCCTTTCACAGTGGAGATCTTGAACCGTCCATTGCTGACAAAATTTAAAATGTCAACCCTTGATTTATATGATGGGAGAACTGATCCCATGGATTACTTCAGTCACTTCCACACCCATCTGAGTCTGCAAGGGCTAGAGGACGCAGCCATATACCACTACTTCCCACTCACCTTGAACGGGGATGCTCGTATTTGGTTCTATCACTTCCTCTCAGATTCAATCCGAAACTTTTGGAAGCTGACTAATCTCTTCTTGGTGCAATACGCCTCCAGCCACCGATAAGAGAAGCAACTTTAGCATTTATCTCACATCAAGCAGAATCCTGGAGAGAATCTGCGAAGATTTATGGATCGCTTCGTGGCAGAAACTAGGCAGATCCCCAGGCTCACGAAGGAGATGAAGCTTGGTGGTTTCATCTCTACGCTGACGTACGGGGACTTCTTTAGGCACATGACGTATAAGAATCCGCAGACCTTCCAAAAAGTAGAGTCTATCACCAGCGCCTACGTAGCGGCAGAGGAGGCCAACGAGGCTAAGCGTCTCGAGTGGGCCAAACAGCCTTACTCTTTCCTAGCGGAACAAAAGAAGATGTACAACAGTAGCGATCACTCTCGCAAAAAGCAGCATAGGATCGGACTGCTAGAGCGTAAGGACTACGGACCGATTAATCTTACGCCCTTGACTGACATGGGTTCGAACGTCCTCATGCAGATCGATGGAAAAAAAATTTTCTTAAGTGGCCGAAACCACTTAAGACAGCGGAATGAGGGAATCCAACCAAGTACTACGATTTTCATCGATCTCCTAGACAGTCTACGAAAGATTGTAAGACTCTCCAGTGGAAGATAGAAGAACTGATCCGCAAAGGCCATCTCACCAATTTCGTCAAGAACCCTAGCCAGAGCTCCGGCATAGCAGGCGGTGAGGGATCAGAGGCTTCTCCACCACGGAATCAGGTCACAATAGGAGTCGTCAATATGATCACGACTCGATCGACCAAGATACCAGTGGACCGAACAGCAGGATGGGAGGAAGGAGCAACGCACTGAAGGCAGTGTCATTAGCTTTAGCGACAATGACCTGGAACATGTAATTTCTCCCCATGTCAATCCTCGGGTTGTAACCGCGCTTGTTTCGGATGGTAGTGTCAACTACAAGCTAAAACGAGTATTTATTGATAATGAAAGTTCATATTATTTGCTTTATCTTAATGCGTTTTCTAAATTTTGTTTAAAAAAGAGTCAGTTAAAGCCTATTGAATGCCTGTTATATGACCTTGACAATGAGCCAGTATCCATCCAAGAGACGATCCAGTTAGAAGTTACCCTGGGCATATACCCAAGAATGATAAATAGTACACTTACATTCTTGGTAGTTGACCTACCTTCCTTCTACAATGCTATACTAGGCTGTCCGTGCCTGACAATAGTCAAAGCCATCACTTCCATACCGCATCTCAAGATGAAATTTTCAATAGCATGCGGTGTGAGTTAAGTATTGAGCGACCAAATCATAAGGTGGATGTGTTACATGCCTCAGATTACCCCAAGTGACAATGCTAAGTTGGTAGGAGAACTCGACTATCGAGACGAAGAAACTCTACAGCAAGCAAAATCTAGAGAGGTAATCGATCTAATCCCACTGAACCCGGAAGATCTGAAAATGCGCGTATAGATTGACGGTTCACTCGCCAGGACACTGCGCGACAAGCTAATCACATTCTTGCAACGAAATGCCAACATCTTCGCGTGGACTCTCTTTTTTGGCCAAAGTAATGGTCCATAAGTTAGATCTCAATCCCGGTCGCAAGCGCGTCAGGAAGAAGCGAAGAAATCACTCAATGGAGAAGTTGATCGCCATTCGAGAAGAAGTTAAAAAGCTACTGGACGCCGACTTCATCAGGGAGGTCTAGTATCCATATTGGCTTTCCAACGTTGTCCTAGTAAAGAAAAGTAATAGGAAATGACAAATGTGCGTTGACTTCACCAATGATAACACGGCCTGCCGGAAAGATAGCTTTCCTTTACCCAGGATCGATCTGTTGGTGGATTCCATACCTGGACACGAGCTGTTGAGTTTCATGGATGCATACTCGGGCTATAATTAGATTCGGATGAGCCTCGAGGACAAAGAGTATAACTTGTTCCTGACGGACCAATGCACCTATTGCTATAAGGTCATGCCTTTTGGTCTAAAGAACGCAGTAACTACTTACCAATGGCTCGTGAACAAGATGTTCAAGAAACAGATCGGCTGCAATATGGAAGTGTACGTCAATGACACGCTCGTCAAGAGTAGCACCACCGATGACCATATTTGCGATCTGGTTGAATCATTCGAGGTGCTCCGCGCACATCAAATGAAGTTGAATCCAACTAAGTGTGTTTTCGAAATCTCCTCAAAAACGTTCCTTGGTTTCATCATCTCCCAATGGGGGATCGAGACAAACCCAGAGAAAATCAGGGCTCTCACGAACATGACTCCGTCACAAAGTGTCAAAGACGTCGACCGACTAACCGGACGACTGGCAACCTTGTTCTGTTTCTTAGCTATGTCAGGGGGACAACTATCAGCTTTTCTTTAAGGCACTAGGGGGAACAAAAGCAAACGGATTTTAGTGGACCGCAAAGTGCCAAACAGCCTTCGACGAATTGAAGTGAAACCTGGCCAACCCGTTGTTGCTAATACCACCCAAGGACGGAGAGGAGCTATATCACTACCTAGCGGTGTCGGAGGTGGCCCTTAACTCCATCCTCATATGCCAGGACACCGACATTCAGCGGCTGGTCTACTACATGAGCAAAATGTTAACCGACTCAGAAACGCGCTATCCACGGGTAGAAAAGTCAGCCTTGACACTTGCCTTCTCTCCCCGGAAGCTGAGACCTTACTTCCAGGCTAATCGCGTGATTGTTCTCACAAACCATCCTCTGAAGAACATTCTCCAGAAACTCGACATTTCTAGATAGCTGGTAAAGTGGGCTATCAAATTGAAAAAGTTTAACATCGAATTTCGGCCCAGACCTACCATTAAAGGGCAGGCTTTGGCCAACTTTATCGTCGAGACCATGAAACCAATTCTCGAGGAACAGCCCCCTAAGGACATGGAACAGCATGAGAAAGAGGCAGAATAGATCCTCAACATGGACGGATCGTCTACAAACTCAGGCAGTGGAGTCTGAGTAGTCTTAAAAATCCCATATGGGTTCGAAGTGAAGTACTTGCTCAGACTCGACTTCCTGGTGGCCAACAACGTTGCCAAATATGAAACCTTGTTGGCTGGGTTAAGGCTAGCTAAAGAGTGCTCAACTAAACGGTTGACTATCCACAGCGACTTTGAGCTGATTGTCAACCAGGTTAACGAGAGTTTCGAGGCATGCAACTCTCACTCGGCCAAATACTTCGCCAAAGTAAAGGAGATCAGCTGGAGATTTGACAATGTGACCCTTGTTCACGTTCCCAGAACTGAGAACTGGAAGGCCGACTAACTAGCAAGGACGGTGGCTGCCAAAAATTCGGAGCAATACTCGAGGGATATGCGGGAGATTCTTAACACTTCTAGCACAGAGGAACAGGTAGCGATGTAGATCTCCAGAGCAGAAAATTAGATGACACCATACCAAAGATACCTATAAACGGAGCACTCCTAGTAGACGCATACGAAGCCAAGCTGGTCAAGAAGATAGTCGGCTGATACACAGTGATCGATGGACGACTATATCGCCGTGGTTACTCGACTCCATACCTCCAGTGTCTCACCCCAGAGGAGCCCAACTACGCCCTAGGCGAAGTCCACATCGGGATTTACGGATCATACATTGACGCCAAGAACTTAGCATTTAAGATTATGTGCCAAGGTTATTACTAGCTGACGATGAAGAAAGACACGCTTGAGTTCGTAAAGAAATGTAAAAACTTCCAGATTCACGGCAATCTTTACCACCAGCCACCCGTTGAGCTGAAATCCCTCTAGGCTCCATGGCCTTTCGCGCAATGGTGACTTGACATTCTCGACCTGTTTTCCACTGCGGCAGGGCAAAGGAAGCTTATTATCGCAGGTATTAACTACTTCACTAAATGGGTTGAAGCCATTCCGCTGGCCAAGATCATGGAGCACAACGCTCTTGAGTTCGTCCGACAAAACATAATCAGCAGATTTGGCATTCCCAAGGTCATCGTCACTGACAACGGAATCCAATTCTCGAAAAAGCGTTTCACCAAGTATCACACCAGTCTAGGCATTAGATTGGTCCACACTTCGATGGCGTACCTGCAAGTGAATGGACAGGTGGAGGTCACAAACTACATGCTACTCCACAATCTCAAGACCAAGCTGGAAGACACCGGGGGCTCCTAGGTGGACGAGCTGCCCTCAATCCTTTGGCCTTATCGGACGACTCCAAAGGAGCCAACTCACAAGACGCCCTTCAATCTCTGTTACGGGACTGAAGAGGTAATTCCGGTCGAGTCGGGCTTCCAAGCTTTAAGGTCGAATACTTCGATCCACACGGCAACTCCCTGAAAATTCGAAAGCTCCTAGACTTGTTAGAGGAAGCCCACAATGCTGCCATGATACAGACTGCGGCCTACTAACAATTAATCGCTCGCTACTACAACAAAAGGATAAAAGCGCGACACTTCAACGTTAGGGACTTGGTCCTGCAGAGCATCAAAGTCACAGGTAAGATTGCCAATCAGAATAAACTTTTCCCAATTTGGGAAGGGCCTTGCTTAATCTCCGCTATCCTGCGGAATAAAGCATACAAATTCCAAACTCAGGACGGCAAGTTGGTTCCACGGACGAGGAGCGCGACCAACCTTAAATGCTACTTCTAGTGAGGGTACAGGTAGGTCGTCCACATATATGCTTGTAAGTATATATGTACTGTTTCCAATTAATAAAAGAAGTATTCTTTTTCATTTGCACTATGTTATATGTTATCTTTTACTTCCTTTTCTATTCCATATGTTTGTGTGCTTACTTTAAGTGTTTGTAGGACTGTGCAAACAACCTAGACTGTCCCTCAGTAGGGCGGGTTCTCACCCGCTCGTTATTAAATCTTGGTCATTCAGGCGACTCATGAACGGTCGTATTTAAACCTTAATCATCCAAGCGGCCCATGATGGTTGTATTTAAACCCCGGTAATCCGGGAGGCCTATAAGCGGTCGTATTTAAACCCTAATCATCCAAGTGGCCTACTAACAGTTAAACTAAACCTTAGTCATCCAAGTGGCCCGTTTGCAATCAAAATCTTATGGGGCTTAAACAGCACTCGCGACAACCTCCTACACAAGGAGATAGTGTGGCCAGTTAACGATGGTCAACAGAAGCAGGCCAGGTTCATACTAGGATAGCACCACCAATCTTTTACTCCCACACGAGTATAGATCAGGCTTGGCATGACATCCAGGTCAACCCTGAAGTCTTCTCAAGGGCTCAAGTCCTTCAGAAAGCGCTAAACAGGTCTCAAGTAAGGCGGACAGCCAGCTTGCATACATAAAGTTGGCCGGACAACTCAACAACAAGGGATTAAAAATAACAACAAAGGCAAAGACACATAATATCACTAAAATAGTCATTTCATCGATTATGTTATCTCATAATTACATCAATTACAAAAATAAGGAACACAAAAGCTATGAAGGTGCGGAGTTCCCAGAATGAGGCGGTGACTGCCTTCGACCACTCCGAGGCTCCCCCACAAGGCTCTCACAACGCTGGGCAGACTGATTAACTGGGTCAAGATATTCAACCAAAAAATTGGGATCCACCAGTCAGGCAATGTCCCAGCTAATGTTGACCCCATCTCATAACTGTGCCAGCAGCATGTTCGAGACCTAATATGGACGAATACGAGTGGCCAACTCGTTATCCAAAGTAGCTATTTGCCCTGCAAGCTGCCCTAGGACGAATACGAGTGGCCCACATAGTCCGGTCGACCTCTTCTTTGAGACGAGCATTCTCCTCTTTAAGTCTATCATTCTCCTCCACCAGACCTGCAACCACGGCTTCTCTTAGACTAGCATTCTCCTCTAGATTCGGGCATTCTCTGTCACCAGGTTGGCCAGCACAGACCCTAGGGCAACCGCGTCCTTCCAGTGCTTCGCCTTTAGCACCTCCAACTCCTCGCCAAGCCAGACAATCACCTTATCTCTATCGGCGATCATCAGGTCTCGCTGGCCAAGCACCTTAACAACTGCACCCAAAACTTTTTCTCTCTGTGAAAATAATAAGTGTCAGCAATGGTAAAACTAAAGGAAAAAACAAGTCACAAAAGTTTACCTACTAAATCCTGTGCATCGGCAGCTCCGACCTGGCATGAGACCTTGGCACAGCAGCAGAGGACTAGAAGTGGAACCTTCCTGAGCAGGCCTAGCAGTGGCCTCCGCCGTCGACTCCTCCAGCACATCCGCCATAAGATCCTCCGTCCTCACCAGCTCTCCAACAGTGGGCTCCTCTAGCCTTTCCATGGCCTGAGCAGGCTCTTCGGTGGCAGCCTCCTCCATAACCTCCACACTAACACAAACCACCAATTGCGGCTCTCAAACAGTTGGCACCCCTGGTGCCTCTTGAAGCTCCTCAGAAGCAGGCTCGTCGGATAGTGTAATGACCGGCACAACAGGAAGCTCAGCAGGTGCCTCCTTGGGTTCCCCGGCTGGTGTTTCCTCCGGCGGATCAGCAACCCACTCCACTATGGGCCCCATAGAGGGCACCAATCGCATCAAGTGCTTCGGCCGTGGGAGGGCCAGAATGACACAGTTGGTAACGAGCACTATCTGGCCCTATAAACCTCAATGGCGGACTCTTCACCACCTATACCAAAGCTTTCTCCTACTCCGACAAGTTGACCGATCAGAACATTCCCTGGAACGGTGGAGGAGGATGAAGAAGGCCTTATTGCTACCACCATCATCTTCCTCTTTACCACTGGACTTGAGGGAAATTCCTCACCAGATTGCTCCCTGATCACAAGAGCCCCAGCCTTCCTCTTCTTAGAAGGCTCCACTGTTTTTTGCTCAAGAGACGGAGGCCCCCACTTGGTCTTCTTGGCCTCATCACAAGAGACCAAGTAGTCTCTCCAAAACTCTACAAGGTGGCCCTCCAGAGACTCCGTCTCCTCCTTAGGTGGAGTCCCAGTGTAAGCCTCGGACACCTTGCCCCATTCCCTTACCAACGGCCAGGACTCATCCACATGGACAAAAAAGAATTGGTTCTTCTAATTCTTTAAAGAGTCATATATGGCGGTACTAACCTAGAGACCGCCACGTGGAGTGAGGGAGATCTACTCTGCTCCCTGGTTAAACTTAAAAAGCACTCTCACCATCGTCACCGTCAGCCGCTTCATATGTTGACGAAGAAATATTTAGAAGATACACAGATACTGCACAGCGTTCACATGGTACTGTGCGATGGGGACTTGAAGGGCCGTGAAGATCTCCAATAACTCATCAGGGACTGGAACATGAAGGCCACTCTGCAAGTGGGCCTTATAGATGGTAACAAAGCCCTCCGGTGGCGTGCACCCCCTATCTTCCTTAACAGGGACTCGAAAGACTATTTCCTTTGGAATGTTGTACCCCACGTATAACTCTTTCACATCGATTTTCCTAAGAATGGAAGTGATTTTAAGAACTGAAGCCATGAAACTGAAGGAGGAAAGCGTAACACTTAAAAAAAATTTGCTCAAGGAAGATAAAGAAAAGTGTGAGAAATTCGAAAGTGAAACGGACGGACAATTTAAAAGGTAGTATAAATGTCGGTCAGATTAACCGTCTCGTAAATGTGCGCCATCATTGCTGCTATGTGGCATTTCCTGAACGGCCGCAGTCGAATCAAATTGTTTGGTGCATTAATTATCGGGATCTTCAATTCACCGCATACTATGTGGCCATGAAACACGTGGCCACCTTTTCGTTTGACAAAACGGCTGATGATGGCACATCGCTCTAACTCCCACAAGCACTCCAGATTTTGGCCTGGATGGTCAATGAAGTCGGTCAGCATTACCTTCAGCAATCCTCCATATTTTGGCCTAGACAGTTAATGAATCCGGTCAACATCTCCTTTAGCGGTTCTTCGAATTTCGGCCCAAACGATAAACGAATCTGATCAACTCCTTTTACAAGAGTTCACTAGACTTTGTCTTAGATGGTCAATGGTTCCGGTTAATGTTTCCTTCTTCAGAACAGCAGATCTTAGCGGACATCAAGTCACGTGACCCACCATGAACATGTTGGAGATCAGAATTCAGACCACCAGTATAGAGGCTAGTGATGGGTGAGGCTAGTAATGGGTACGCCCATAGTAGGCTGGCCCAAGAGGGAGGAACGGTCCAAATCCACGAAGGCCCATATATGTACCTAAAAGGTCAACGTGTACCGTTGACTGGACGAAAGGTAAAGGAGAAATGCATAAGGACGGGCAACTGGCTCACAGAGACGGTCAACGTTTCTGTTGACCAGAAGCGGCACAGTAAGCCGGCTCCAAAGCAGGCCTCATGTGGGCTAAGCCCAATTTGGCCCACACTTTCCTCCAGACTAGCAACAATCTCCTCCGTTGATTTCGTGCTCTCTTAAAAGGCAACCTCCACTATAATGGTCACCAACAGATTCGTAGCACATCCCATGAGAAAAGTGTTAGATTCTCTCCCCTGTCTGCAGCAAATCCTAACAGTTGCAAAATGCAAAAAGAAAGCAATCCATCCAAGGAGCCGTTACCTCCATTGAAGCCCCACGCCAAGAAAGAAAGCCAACCCAGCAAAGCACAGGAATCAAGCATCCTTGCATAAGGAAGGACGCCCAACATCTCAACTATAAAATTCTATGGAGTCCTCACTCTAGGATACATTCTCCTTTCTGCTAAGAATCGGTCTCAAAAGCCCACGCTCTCTTTTTCTACATGGAATCCCTAATAAGCTCACACAGTGCCCTCATAAGCTCTCACACTTACAGGACGCCAACTCTCTTCCTCTCTCTTCTGTCACTACATTCCTTGAGACCACAGTGTCAGAAACCAGCGCTTCTCTCGAGCCACAGAAATCCTCTCACGATAAGAGCCAGTCACCGTCACAAACACTCTTTACACTTCTCGTTATTTATCATTTTTATCCCAACCTTTTTATTATTCAAAGATTATTTACTGACTTGAGCGTCGGAGTATCTTCGGCGGGATAACATCCCACTGGCATCTGACTTCTTGTTTGTTGTAATGGTGTGCAAGATCCAAACTCGGTGAACGGAACCAGATTCAACGATCGACTTGATCCGAACCTGTTCGAAATTTGATTCCATGACGCATCAAATTCATTTGTATATATTTTTTTATCTTATTAATAATTGTTTTTCGCATTATCTTATACCGCTTACATAGCCTTCTTGTTATCTATTTTTATGGTAAAGGAAATCATATGAAAATATTTTGATTTTAAAGAATATGAAACTTATAAAATCATAGTATAAAAAATTCGAGTTTTAAATTCTAAATTTAATTATAATTAACTAAGTTTAAAAGAGTAAGTTTTGAGGTCAAATGAAAGATTGGATTAAAGTTAAATTTAGATCGGGTGACATCGGGTTTAATGATGTTTGTCTAGCATTTGATGCGTATGCCTGCATATTTTGGGTAGAGAGGTCACACCTGAGAGATGTTTGCTCGGAATTTGAGCAACCTTTTCATAGATTGTCAGTGTTTAATGCATGCCTAAAAAACACTCGTGCACACTTTTGATAAATTTTCAGGACCTAAAATAATGCTTGTGTGCCACATTATTTTGTCACAGCGTATAATACATGAATGACGGGTGTATGTGTGTTAGTCTCTTATAAAAATTACGTTTGACTGATTTTTAATTATTTTTTATCAAATTTTAATCAAAGTGAGAGAATGTAAAGAGGAGAAGAGAAAGAAGAGAGAAAATGCAAGCGATGGTCTTTTGAGGTGAATTTAAGAAAGATTTTTGGTAAATTCAAAGACAATGCAAGCGTATTCTAAACTCTTTTATCTTGTTATTATTTCTTTTGATTTTTATTGGTATTTATTATCTCAAATACTCATACATGTTATATTTTCGTGCCTAAGATGTATATTTACCTCATGCATGTACTATCTTTCTTGTTTTTTGACAATAACGTGTGAAATAATGTTTTAGCCCATACACATTAGTTTATTAGCTAATTTTCTGCACTATAATTTATGTATGAGTTGAAATTATATTTAAATGGTTCTTGTATACATTAAATTCATACATCATATTTCTGAAAGTTTAAAATCACTTAATATATACTTTTCATGTTCTGAAATTTTATTAATTTGTTCCTGTGTGCTTGACATTTCAAAGGAGATGTTAGCATTACAAAATTTTGCTGAATTTTTTCTATATTCTTGTGTAAACAATCCATATGTTTGCAGATTCCGGAATGTAGTTTTTGTGTATTTTAAAATAAGCATATTCAAGTTTATGTAGAAAGTTAAGTTATTGCATGGTAAGTATTTAAATTA
>JAODPA010024993.1:0-12781 GCA_025585075.1 Nepenthes mirabilis | reverse complement strand
GGATTTAGTATTTATATAGATATAAGATCAATAGTATTGCGTTCTGGATACCCGGGGTTCAGTCGGATCCGTGGTTTTCAGGCAACACAAGTATTTGAGATGGTGAACACGAGAGGGAGAGCAAGACCGGATTTTACGTGGAAAACCTCCTCGTAAAAGGGGAGGAAAAAACCACGAGACTCAGGGCCTTTATGAGTCCTTCACTATTTGGGTTGAAGTCTTTACAAAGTACAAGTGATGGAGTCCATTCCTTCTTTATCTCTTGTTCTATATTTCTTTCAAAGGGGGGATTTCTCGTTAGAAGGGTTTACCACTCTTCGGTTCTGTTTCGCAGGGAAAAGAGAAGTTTAGGGCCGAAAGGGAGTGGGTTTTCTGCCTTCTTTTTGGAGCCAATTTTTGGAGAGAGAATCTGGTCCCTACGAAGAGAGACCTTGCTGGGTATTTATAGGGAAAATCAGGCCGCTAGGGAGGTGACGCGTGGCGGCCATCAGATGGCCGGGCCTGCTGGCCGCATTAATGCTGCTGAAGTGCGCGGTAAGGCACGCGGTTGGCGCCGCTGCAGGGCCTGAGTGTATCAGGCGTTCAGAGTTTGAATATCAGCCTTGATTTGACTAGGCGTGCACTGTTGAGACGGCGACTGGCAGTGACTGCAGGTTTCCTTGGGAATCGGCGAAATCGTTTAGCTGGCATCCTTGACCGAGTATAGGGTAGTCCTCGCTCTTGGGTGGAGCTCCTCATGAGTTCGCGGGCTCGTAGGAGGAGGCCGTCCTTGGAGAACCTTCTGGAAAAAGTCCGGGAGCCTCTTCTTGACCTCTCGGGTGATTCTAAGACTCAGCAGGGCTGCCAGAGTTCTCGATCCTTCCATATTTTGTGCACTCGGATGTTGCTAGCGCTGTCCTTGAGCTTCCCTATGAGCGGTTGGGGCCTCTTGGGCCATTGGCCTCTATTTTGGGCCTCTCATTTGGGCCTTTCTTTTGGACCGTTATATTGGGGCCCAACATAGCCCCTCATGCCAAAGGGTCCGAGGTTCTCGGTCGTTTGGCATGATGTCGCAGATCTTCTAGATGAGTTGGCAGTTTCTTGCTTGATTGTGGTCGTGCACGTCCTTATGACTTGACACGGACGTTTCTGAGTGGGTCAGAGTGCGGCAGTCTACGTTCTGGATCGGGCCCTCTACGACGATCGTCCGAGCACGTGGGCCCTTGTGACGAGTACGGTGCTGAGGTTGATGGGAGGCAGTTCCAAGGCCTCTTCTGGGTCCGATGTCTTTTCGCTGCCATCGCCTCGCTTCCCTGTGGAGCATTAAATGCGGCATCTGGCTGATGTGACGCGCTGACAGGCGCCTTGGGAAGGAAAGCCCATCATTCCTCTGAAACGAATGGTCGGTCGACGCGTGCCAAGGGTAGTGAGTGCACCTCTTTGAACTCTAGGGTTTATTTAAACGCCCCCTTGCCCCGATTTTCCATCTTCGCGCCTATTTTTTCGTTTTCCCTTCCAAGTGTTGAGGGTTTCCATTTTTCCTTCGCTCGAGTTTCTTTCCCATTCTCGTCTTTTCGTTTTTTGACGTCCATGGCGCCTGGTATGAGGGACATTGCCTCCACGGTGACGCTGGATAAGCTTGCGGAGATTCGTGCTCGATACCGAATCCCTGAGTCCACAGCCATGGTGATCCCGGAGTCGCATGACAGGGCCTGGCGCCCTCCGGATGGCTTCATTACCGTTTATGAGGTCCACCTCGAAGGTGGGCTACGGTTTCCCATTGCAGAGGAGCTTTATGCCATCATGAGGGCACTTGGAGTGCCCCTTGCCAGGCTTCAGCCGAATGCAATGAGGTATTTGGTATCCTTGTGCGTTTTCTTCCGGTGTTACGAGAAGCCCTTGAATGCTCTTACGGTCAAGGTGATGTTTCGTTTTACATAGAACCTTGACTGGATTCTGATAACTCCTCGCCCGGAATTCTCTTTGTTGTGTGGAGGTAACCCAGATTCCACGAAGCGGTGGAAGGATAAGTTTTTCTTCCTCGACGTCCACGAGCACTGGGCCGTCCCTTTTAAGTGGAGGAAGGTGGCTTGCCAGTACAGCTCTGATCCTATGAAGGAGGACAGGGAAAATGTAAAGGTGTATACGGATTTGGTGCTGGCCAACCTGTGGACCTTTCACATGAATAAACGCAACATCTGGCTGTCCCCTGAGAAATTTACGGAAGCCAAGTGGGGACCGCCGGATGAGGCTTCCGGCGCAGCTCCTTCCGTAAAGGCCAAGGAGAGACCGAGGATGAGAGCTGAGACACTGAGGATTGGAGGTCCCATTGATGGACCCTCCTCCAGTGATGATGATGCTGATTTCGACATCGATGACTTAAGCGATGATGACGTGGCTGCTCCTCTGCCTAAGAGGACAAGGACTAGGTCTTTTCCCGAGTCCTCGGGATCTGGAGGTCTCGCCTTCACTTCCACTGCTAATCTTGCTGAGCCCTCGGGGGCAATTGTTCAGACGGCGGAGCTTCTGGACGTCCAGCCCTTCTGTGACGACGATGACGATGACGTCCCTCTAATCAAGAGGCCAAGGATTGGAGTCTCTCCTCCGGGATCCTCGAGATCTGAAGGTCTCGCCTTCATTTCCACTGCTAATCCTCTTGCTGCCTCCGTGGGGGTGAGTGTTCAGGCCACGGAGCCTTCGGACGTTCAGCCCCTCGGTGATGATCCCGTCCTCCGAACTCCTGCTGATTTGCCTGGTGACGTCTCGGACAGGGTTGATCACCCTTCCGAGGACATAGGAGGCGGGAGCGTCATGGTGGACTCTGAGAGGGGGATGACGGCTGAAACGGTCCGAGAGGTGGTGGAAGTCGAGGACCTAAGTGTCAATGAGCTCATATCCCTCGATCCTTCTAAGCGCCCCATCGTGATCCAAGCCGAGCGACCATCCATGCTTCTTGGGGATGTTGGCGTTGAAGCCAGCCCTTCTGTGCCTTTTATAGCCGCTGAGTCCGTATCTGAGGTGGCGCTTGTGGAGCCCAGGAGCGGTCTTCAGGAGTCCGAGATCCCTGGTGAGTGTGGCACAGGAGACGATCCTCTGGTTTCTAAGGTAATCCTCTGTTTCCTGTCCCTGCCTTGTTCCCATCTGTTCGTATTTTGACGAACTTTTCTGTTGCAGCTCTAGGGCCTGATCAGGGGCCTTAGTGGACTGGTGGGAGTGATCGCCCAATCCCGTTTGAAAATGGGGTCTTCGAGGGCCGCCCACTGCGAGGCTGCGCAGCGAGCAGAAGCGGAGCTGGCTGAAGCTAAGGAGAAGATTGCTTCTTTGGAGGACACTGTCAAGCTTCTACAACTTCGACAGGGCCTCCTTCAGGATCGGATCCTTTGCCAGGAAGAGAGGTTAAGGACGTCTGTGCAGATTGCTGAAATGGCTCCAGTGTTGGAAGGCAAATTCTAGGACGTCATTCGTATGTGCCGCTGGGTGGCGCGACTGGTCCGCCCACAATTTCCTGTGGCCATCCTCGATCCTAGGAATGCCAGCGCTTTAAGCGCAGAAGACTTATACGACGTTGACGGGAGGCCTTTCCCTGTACCTTCTCGGGCAAGGTTTGAAGGTGGACCTCATACGCCCGAGGAGTCAGTTCTGGCGGACCAGGCGGGATCCTTAGGAGTTCAAAAGGTCATCGGAGGAGAGAGTCGAGAGGCCCCCTCATGACATTGTCGTTTCATTTTCTTATTCTGTCATACTTGTACATACACTCATTTTTATGAATAAGACTTGTCCTTTTCGCATCAGTGCCTTGGACGTTCCTTTTGTCTTGTTTGTACGAGTTTTTCTCCTTTTTTTTTACGGCGCAGTGCATAGCGCCATACTCCTAGCCTTGAGCCTGAGGCCTTTTTAAGGTTCTTGGCCTTTCGACTTCTTGGGCTTGAGCGCGTGATCCTACTGGGATTTCTGAGTTAACCTTTTAACCTCTTGGATTTTCTGCCTGACCTCAGGGGTCCGACCTTTTGGGCCGCTCGGCTTGGCGGCCGAGTTTTTGCTGCCTAACCTTAGGGGTCCAACCGCTTGGGGCGCTCGGCTTGGCGGCCGAGTTTTTGCTGCCTGACCTCAAGGGTCCCACCGCTTGGGCCGCTCGGCTTTGCGGCCGAGTTTTTGCTGCCTGGCCTCAGGGGTCCGACCGCTTGGGCCGCTCGGCTTGGCGGCCGAGTTTTTGCTGCCTGGCCTCAGGGGCCCGACCGCTTGGGCCGCTCAGCTTGGCGGCTGAGTTTTTGCTGCCTGGCCACAGGGGCCCGACCGCTTGGGCCGCTCGGCTTGACGGCCGAGTTTTTGTTGCCTGGCCTCAGGGGCCCGACCGCTTGGGCCGCTCGGCTTGGCGGCCGATTTTTTATTGCCTGACCTCAGGGGTCCGACCGCTTGGGCCGTTCGGCTTGGCGGCCGAGTTTTTGCTGCCTGGCCTCAGGGGCCCGACCACTTGGGCCGCTCGGCTTGGCGGCCGAGTTTTTGTTGCCTGGCCTCAGAGGCCCGACCGCTTGGGCCGCTCGGCTTGGCGGCCGAGTTTTTATTTTTTGAACTGCTTTGTCCTTGATGGGGGAGCGTGAGAAGACTTTTATAACAGACATGATGAAGGGACATTTTTTATTGATATACACGTGTTACATTGGGTGGCCTCTAGGGCCTTTTTAAGTCTCTTAGTTATATCTGTCCGCGCGCTTGGTCCTTCATGTCCTTCTTCCACGTCTCTTGGGCTGTCCCCGCCGGTATTGGCGCCCCCAGCGGGTGGTCATGCTTGCTCCGCGACCATCACGACCTTGCTCTTTAAGCGGCATGACCGGCTGCTTCCTACTGCTTCGGGGCCGTGCCCGAGTCGTGGCAGGAAGTGGTCGAGATAGCCCTCCATTACCAGCCGCTCGACCTCCGCTTGGAGCTTCCTGCAGTCCTCGGTGTCATGGCCGCGGCTACAGTGGTAATGGCAGTACTCCCACTGGTCGCCTCCCTCCGGGTTCTTCAACGCTTTAGGCCATCTCAGGAACTCCTCGTCCCTGATCTGCCTCAGGATGTTGATGAGGGAGTCGGTGAGAGCAGGCGGGCCTGATGGCCTCTCTCCCCCAAGGACCAACCGCTCGGGGTTGCTTTGCCCGGATGGTCCTTGGGTCTTCAGTTGGGCGCTCGCCCTCCTTTTTCCTTCCCCTGTCCTCGGGAGCAGGGGGTCTTCTCGTCCTCCCGGCTAGCTTGTCTTACCGATTTTGGGTCCGAAGACCGTCTTTCAGAGCCTTTTGAGCCCCTTCCTCGTCGGGGCGTGGCTCATGGACTTCTTCTTGTCGAGGTAGTCCCTCAACTCGCCAGGAGCCCATGTCGAATGCTGCCTCCGGGGCGCTGTTGGGTGCGGACTTTCGGGGCGCGGACCCCTAGATTGCTCGTCCACCTTCTCTCGGATGGTGCGGACGGTTCTTGTGAGGCTGTCCACCTTCTATACTAGCTTGCGCATGCTAGTACCGGGACTGCCACTAACCCTGCCACCCGACGGGAGGCACCTGTCGTAGCGCTCCTCCTCCTGGGTGGAAGTGCTGTCTTGTCTGCTGATCATCTTCAGGGCATTGCTGTCGTTTGTAGATGGGTGGGAGGCCACGAGCTTTCAGTCGATGCGTTCCCATAAACGGCACCAATGTTACGTTCTGGATACCCGGGGTCCAGTAAGATCCGTGGTTTTCAGGCAACACAAGTATTTGAGATGGTGAACACGAGAGGGACAGCAAGATCGGATTTTATGTGGAAAACCTCCTCGTAAAAGGGGAGGAAAAAATCACGAGGCTCAGGGCTTTTATGAGTTCTTCACTATTTGGGTTGAAGTCTTTACAAAGTACAAGTGATGGAGTCCATTCCTTCATTATCTCTTGTTCTATTTTTCTTTCAAAGGGGGGATTGCTCATTAGAAGGGTTTACCACTCTTCGGTTCTGTTTCGTAGGGAAAAGAGAAGTTCAGGGCCGAAAGGGAGTGGGTTTTCTGCCTTCCTTTTGGAGCCAATTTTTGGAGAGAGAATCCGGTCCCTACGAAGAGGGACCTTGTTGGGTATTTATAGGGAAAATCAAGCCGTTGGGGAGGTGACGCGTGGCGGCCATCAGATGGCCGGGACTGTTGGCCGCATTAATGCTGCTGACGTGCGCGGTAAGGCACACGGCTGGCGCCGCTGCAGGGCCTGAGTGTGTCAGGCGTTCAGAGTCTGAATATTAGTCTTGATTTGATTAGGCGTGCACTGTTAAGACGACAACTGACAGTGGCTGCAGGTTTCTTTGGGAATCGGCGAAATCGCTTAGCTGGCATCCTTGACCGAGTATAGGGTAGTCCTCGCTCTTGGGTGGAGCTCCTCATGAGTTCGTGGGCTCGTAGGAGGAGGCCGTCCTTGGAGAACCTTCTGGGAAAAGTTCGGGAGCCTCTTCTTGACCTCTCGAGTGATTCTGAGACTCAACAGGGCTGCCAGAGTTCTCGGTCCTTCCCGTGTTTTGTGCACTCGGATGTTGCTAGCGCTGTCCTTGAGCTTCCCTATGAGCGGTTAGGGCCTCTTGTCCATTGGCCTCTGTTTTGGGCCTCTCATTTGGGTCTTTATTCTGGGCCGTGCTTTTATGGGCCTTTATATTGGGGCCCAATAAATAGTTTTAGATAATTTTCGTCAACTTCTTAAAAAGTAGATAATAGTTCTCCTTAAGGTAAATGGCAAGTAATTTCTCTAGAAAGAAATTTATCAGTAAAAATTAGTACATTTATGATTATTTGTCAGGTTTATAAACGTGATTCAGTGGGCGTTTGAGATTAGTCACCATTTCAATAAATATAATTTAGTAGCAATTTTAGATGGGTTTGTTGACTAAAATCCTTGTGTTTGGTCATACTTCTTTGATTTTATGATTCAATAATCATATTTATAGATGTAGATTTTGTGGACAATTTCGAATTATTTATTAGCAGATTATAGCTGACGAGTAACCTCTTCTAGTGCTAACTTCTCTAGCTATGTTGATAATTCAAATAATTCTGATAAATTAATTAACCAATTCAACTTACAAGACTATATCAATGAATGAAGAAATTTGTTAAATATGAAGAGCCAATCATCTAGTTGGATAATCTACCATTACTTGTAGGCTTCTAACATAGCCGCACTCTGATTTCGGTCACCCAGCATATGATCATCCACTTGTTTGGTCACCCTCACTTTGTCATTTGACATATTGTTAAAGCCTTCAAGTCTAATTCAATTGATGGCTAATAGGTCCATTGAACAGGTAGCAAACAAGTTAGTTTGTGATAATTTGAACTAATCCTCTTAATCTCAACCCGAATTCAGGGTTTTGGATCAACTTGATTTTTATTCCAATCTGCAATAGTAAATTAAACAAATAAAACTATAATAATACATTCGAATGTATTTGATCCAAATATAATAACCATACATTTTTTAAGTTAAAAATGTGAAAATACCCCAAAATGAGATAACTTTAACGTGTCGCTTGGCAACCTTGTAGTACTCAGGGCAGGAGTAGAGGGAACGCCTGTTTGGTTTTCTGTAGTAGGAACCCCGTTGCTGGAACTGAGGTGGGGCTACCCACGAGGTTCGAGCCCTGAGGTTTTCGCGCGAAACTCACGCCAACATTATGCAAATTCCCTCGGTTGAATCTACATGACGCCGACGTCGATGGTTAGAATCCTGCAAATTCACCAATCAACGTCTACAAATTTTCAAGAAGTGGGATAAAGGTTAACAAATTCCCAGAACTGAGACGAAGCATATGCCGCTGATATGAAGCAAGGAACAATCAATGTGGGAAATGGGGTTTGCATTCTGCTTTCCCCTTCAGCTCTACATGCTTGTGTTGGCAGATAACACTTCCTCCTCCATCTGATCTATATGCCAAGCAAGTGTCCCGAGGAGCATCTGAGCCCCAGCACAAGGGGATTGAGTCTGTATGCTAACCCCAAAAAGTATTGGTGCTTCTTAGCCATCAGCAACAGAAGAGGTTGGGCAGCGGGCTGTATAGAAGAACTTGTCATCTGAGTAGCAGCTTCCATGAAAGAATCCGTTTTATAAACAGTGTACGATTCGTGAGGATGAGGAAGCGCATCCTTGTAGAGCAACCATTCTAGATGTCACTAAAAAAAAGTTGCAGAAGTAGAAAAAGAAAATTCATTATCTGTGACATCTACATATCCCTCAATTTCTAATCAACCAATTTTTTGACCAACCTTTGAGTAAACTAATAATAAAATACTCCTGAAGGAATACCACTGCTAATCGTAGCCTCCTAAAACCTGAAAGACACTGAGTTGTCTTCTCGCTGTTGCTGTAGCACCTGATTCAAGCCTTCCACAGGCCTTGAATAAATCTCTCACTTTGACTGCAAAGTTTCTTTCGGTGAAGGTAGCTATCACTTCAACTGCGTTTTCAAACAAGGTCGATTGGCGAGGAATTCAATAGCATTCCGTCAACTATAACCAAGGTCTCTGGCAACGCAAGCACATATTTTCTCATCGGAGACACCATAATTCTATAACGAAGACTACATTTCCCTGCATTCTTCTTGGAGCGGTGTCAGAAAACAGCCAATTGGATTTCTCGATAGCTTCGATCACATGTTCATCACTCCCCAAAATTGACTTGAGGAAATCAGTTAAAAACGCAGGATATGGGATTCCAACCCCCTTGATGTATGATTTTAGAATTGGCAACGGTTAAATCTATTGGGAGCAAAATGTCGTCCGGCTGACCAGCATGAGAGAACTTAAATAAGGAAAAATAATGGAACTTTAGTCCACAAATAAATTTTACTATTTAAAATCTGGTTACAAAGTCACATGGCTTACACAGGCACTAGAGACGAAAATTGTTAAAGAAAACAGAGCACGAGGAATACAAAGTAAACTCACACTTTGTTTTTTATTCATTACTCTTCTCTTCACACTCTTTTCACTTCTCTCTTGCACACACTTTTGTTCCAATATACATACATATATATGTGTGTGTATGTATATATATATATGTGTGTGTGTGTGTGTGTGTGTATATATATATATATGTATGTATGTATTAAGCAATCACGTACCCACCAGGGTGGTTACAGTAGGTCTTCTCCTGCAACAACTGTGCATCTTCTGCAACAGATGGCGCAGACAATGCATGCTTCTCCTGTAGTTTGACCTGCCATTTTCAGGAAATGACGTCATCCTTCTCCCAATAACAATTATCAAATCTGAAAAGTTAACGGTCTGCAATTGTAGAAAACAACTATTCTGCATGTCTGTCCCCATTCGGTCAATATTCTCGTTGACCGGATTCTATTCTTAGCCGGTCAATGTAAGGTTGACAGGCTGGCCGTTCACTTGAAACCATTCTATATCAAGTTGCATTTTGCCTTCATCAATATCCTTAGACTTTGACTTACTTACAAGTCCTCGTGCCTCAATTGAGTAGAGTTCTCAATAGCTCAGCGGGCAAAATCCGTAAACCATAACCGCGCAAGGTCCTCGTCCTCAATCTCAGTCCTCGAACCAGATCACCTCTACATGGGAGTGATCCTAACAAACTTTCCTTCACAACCGTGGGGAATTAAAATCTATTAGCCCAACTAAATTGCAACAAGCCTCAATCTTCCATTTAAGCAAGACTTTATTCATAATGTCCACGCCATTTTCATCTGTTTCGACCTTTTTCAGTGACAACATCCCTTTTTCAGTAATATCTCTCACCTAATGATATCGAATATGAGTGTGTTTCTATTTTAAGTGAAACGAGGAGGTCTTATAGAGATGTATGACACTTTACCTATCACAGAGTATTACATACTTCTCATACTTGAAGCTCAATTCTTGAATGATTTTCTTTATCCACAATATCTCCTTATAAGTCTCTGTCACTGCTGTGAACTCAGCCTTAGTGGTCGCGAGGGCAATGCACTTTTGTAATTTTGACTGTCATGATATTGCCCCTCTAGCAAACTTGATTAAATATCTCGAAATGGACTTTCGGGAGTCAACGTCTCCGATCATATCAACATCAGAGTATCCCACAAAATGAGGCTTATTACTTCTAAGACACATACACATTCTGAAAGTTCCTCAGATATATCTAATTATCCATTTGACCGTGGACCAGTGCTCCCTTCCTGGATTTGAAAGAAAACGGCTGACGGTGCCAACCGCATAAGCAATATCAGGCCTCATACATACCATAGCGTACATCAAATTTTCTACAGCTGAAAAGTAGGGTACATTTCTCATGTTTGCTCTCTCATCATTCGTGGTCGGTTACTGCTTATTTCTTAACCTATAGTCGCTTGCCAGTGGAGTGTTCACTAGCTTGGACTTATCTATATTAAAGCGCTGAAACACCTTTTTAATGTACATTTCTTGGGATAGCCACAATTTTCTTACCTCTCGATCGCGAATTATTCCGATACCAAGAATTTATTTAGTCGATCCCAAGTCCTTCATAGCAAAGAACTGCCCAAGTTGTTACTTCAGGTCATTTATCCGAGCGGCATTGCGTCCAACAATTAACATGTCATCTACATAAAAAAAAATGATAACACAGGCATCCTCGAAAAAACTCTGAACAAATAAACAGTAGTTGGAAGTGGTCTTTTGGTATCCTTGACTGATCATGACTGACGCAAACTTCCTATACCACTATCTTGGAGCCTGTTTCAATCCGTACATACTCTTCTTTAGACGACATATTAATCATTCTGTGATAGATCGGTTTATTTTTCTTAAATAACATTTGTCAATAAATACATAATTAAAACCCATAACTAATATTATAAAATTTCTGTAAAAAATTAGGCAGAATTTCATTTATAAATCCGACGTTTGTCAAAATACAAATACCTATATCAACCCTATACAGTAATCCAAAAATACAACTACACAATCATGGGATCTCACAACCACCTTATCACCACAGGAGGCGCCAATGTCATATCTCAAGTACGACGTCGGTACAGAAAGGATGCCAACTAGGAAGAACCCAACATAACCATAATTAAAATCTACATAAACATAATAACCATAATGTACAGCGGAGAATGACCATACAACTATCCACCTAAAAATCATCATCACAAAGACACAATGCATGAATATTCTGTTTTCAAAATCAAATACAAAGTCCTTGGTTCATACATAATGATTAAGCTAAGTCCTCAAGCTCCGCACTTGATATTAGCTCGCCTATTACGCTCCTACAGCCTACTCAGTTTCGTCGGGTATCAATACATTCTCATCTGAAAGGAGAAACAGTTCGACTGAGCGTATAACTCAACAAATGTAATCATATATCACTATCAAATAATAAATAACAATGAAAATAATAATGGGATGGGGGCAACATATACTCGCAATTACAAAGGAATATAATAGGAAAGAACAATTAGGACTGCATAATGCCATCGATCATGTTTTATCACATTTATTATTTATTTTAGTCTTTACGGATCAGGGCCAGTAGGCCTCACTAACAAAAAGTGCGGGAAGACGATGAAGGATTATGATATCCCATATGATCTAAGGTCTAAACGACGTACTCGATGTCCACACAAACCGCCTATAGTAGGCCAAACACTATGTGGCATAGCGGCGTGCCAGTCACCTGCTACCCTAACCTCTCGCGGTCTAACAACAGTCCCCATCCTTGCATAATAGTATTTTAAGGTGTGCCACGAACGTCACCCGCTCACATAAGCAACAGGAATACGCGGCCAAAATAACCATCGGGCTTCTATCGTGATATTAATGGCCAGCCAGAAAATACTACCCAATGAACGTAAATCCATAATTCTTGTTTCCGGATTCATTATTCTTTTGAGAGAGAATCCACCAAATTTATATTACAAATATCTCAATTTGGGAGATCAAATCCATCACATTTTCAAATGTGAAATTTTTCTCCAAATATTCTAAAATTTATTATCTTGCTTGCAAATTAACAATTCGAATTACATTCATGAGTATCGTAATTCATGGAGAAAAGTGAAATTTTTTACTACCGATAAGCCAATATCACATTGGGGTCTTCCGGAGCCCGTTTCATTGCAAACAGTGCACGAATACATATTTTCAGGCTTACATTTAAACATAAACACTTAGATATAATTTTTATAACAATTAAATGAGGTGGGAATATACAAATTTTTCATTATATCTCGGGTGAACGGTAACAGTGGACATTTAGAGCATTCGGATGTCGCGAACGGGTCGATTCTTGTATGCTTAGACGTCCGGTCAATATATATATACAATTTGGACAAGGTGATTCATGTTTTGGAATCAATTTAACATATTATAAAGGGAAAAAAATGGGAATCCCGAATTTGGGCGTGGGTTAGGGTTTGGTGATACCAAACTAGATGAATCGGTTAACAAATTGGACAAATTACTACATGTTTTTGAACATTAATCATAGGCTAAATAATTTTGTTACGTTTTGAGTGGGTATCGAGATGAGAATACCCGAAAAAAATTGATAAAAATCAAAAGACAGCAAATCGTGAGTATGAGAACATTTTGCTTTGACGTGCTCTACATTTTCTCCAATTAGCTTGAGCTCGGAATCGGACCCAAAGGCCTCCATTTTTCTTCTTCTCTTTCATGCAGTCTCTCCTTGTGTCGAGCTCCCGCAGCTGCTGCCGTTGCTCTACCGCGTCACCCAACCAGCCACCGCCATGCACTGCCGTCATTGGCCACCACCAACCCGTATGCCACCTCCGTCGACGCCGTTCTCCTCCTCCCTCTCTCTCTTTCTTTCCCCTAAAACCC
>JAODPA010024971.1:0-12781 GCA_025585075.1 Nepenthes mirabilis | reverse complement strand
AATAAATTTTCATATATTATTGAAATCTAATATTCATGCTACCAATGCAACCACGAAAGTTTCAAGTTGGGACAAATATATAAATAATTGTACAAAGGATTAGATAAAAAAAGCCATAATAATTTTATTTCAAAGGAATCTTCTCTTTTAATTGTTTCCTCTTCTTATAAAATGGAGGCACAAGATTTGCTTTTCATTTTTTTGAATTTAATAGGTTTGGAAGAAGATGCGTATTTATAGATTATGTTGAGAATGGGTCAAAAAATAAGCACCCGAAACAAACTAGCACCTGAATATTCGTGCGTTGCTTAAACGTACATCATATATAAAACTTTAGTAAGGCAACACATAATTGTATATCAAGCATGACTATTCTGACCCAAATGTGTTCATAAGCAGATCAAGCACAACTAAATATTAGTGTCATAATATGCCGCATTCTTAAGTATTCTTTAGTAAATATTTTTACGTATTAAAGTACATACTAAGTATTCTTAAGTATCTTTTAGATAAGATCACATATTCTCGTAATCATAAAATATATCAATAATAATATTTCTAACAAAAAATTTGGCACAACATTAATAAGATCTACTAAAATAACAAAATCATAAATTTTTAGTGATTATATTGCATTTGCAAGAGTTTAACTATAATATTAGATCCGAAAACAATCATAAACCATTTTTGCAGGCCATGAGTTACAACGGATTGAAGTTATGGTACATTCTATGGAGAAAAGATGAATTCATGAGATGCAATTAGGTTTATAATTTTGTTGAGTTGTTTAAAGAAGTAAAAGCTATAGGGTATAATTTTGCACGCATGCAGCACAGCAGTTGTGCCACATGTGTGCTACCCATCAGGGTTAATCCAAAATATTTTTCAATTTAAAAAAAAATAAAAATTTATAATTCATATTTAGACAAATCACTTGAAATAGGCTATTGTAGATCTTTGAAAGATATGGTTGCCCCTCAGGTATGTCACAATTTAAATATTTATCGTTCTGGTACTATGGTTAAATTGTCCGAGTCATATTTAAATATGAATCATCAATAAATATGCATCAAAGTATTTTTTCATATACTAAAAAAGTTTCAATCTTACTTACCAAAATATTGTAAACTCGATGCCTTGAAACTTCTTCATAATTTACATAGAGAAGAAGGGCCGAGTTGCCTATTTGATTTGCCAAATTTCGTCCGTGGGTTGGGAAGCGCACTGATATTACCGAAATACCCCGTAGAGAATTATTTAGAAAAATAAAAAAGAGTTGTCAAAATTCAAAAACAGAAAATCGGAAATAGAAAAAGAACAGAGCCTCAACCTCCGCGGTCGGCTCTGCTTTTTCCTTTTTGCTTGTTCAAACCCTTCCGCTTCCGCCGGGTAGAGAGGAAGAGAAGAATGGGGAAGAGGAGTAAAGAACTCTTGCAACTGGAGCACATGGACCCATCTTTGTCCAGAGGTTCCTCTGTCCCTCCCACCTTCTTTTTCTCTCACTCTGTCTTCCTCTCTCTCTTATGGCTACGGAGAACTAACTCTCTTTCTTTCTCTGTGTGCAGAGTCCACGTTTCTTGTTTGTAAAAATGACTCAAAGTCTCGAAAACAAGATCTAAAATTTCAAGGGAGACTCCTCACTGCACAACTTCCTCAAAGTCAAGGTTGACAGTTTTATCTAATTGAATATCGATTGTGAATTTTACGTGCAATTTATTTTTCGCAGCGAAGAATTTCGGTTTCTATTTTATATGTTTGTCCAAATTCTGAGCACATGACTGGTCCATAATGACAATGTATATTGTGAGTCCAGTGCGTAGTATTAAGCATTGAACTCGTGACTGCGAAGTTAACTTGATGTCACATTTAGTCAATGTGTGGTATCCCTGTGGGATACAATATTAATATACGCCCTTTTTACCTGTTTGTATAATATGCCTTTTGGCAGTAGTTCTATCTTTTGAATCTAATTTTAGTGACCAGTGCATTATCTTAATGATAAGCTTTTAACTATAAAAGAGTAGCTGGAACAAAATTTTGTAGTAAAATTTTTGTTTCTCTGATATATATTTCAACTGTCAATTTGGCGTTGTTTTGAAATCGAGTTCTAATTTCTTGCTCAGTGGAATTGTCTCATGAGTCCTCCAATTGGGAAGCGATTTTATAATTGCAAATAATTGGATTGAATCTTTGAGCGAGTAAAGAGTGAGAGAGATGTGATTTGCCAGCGGTCAATTTTTTGTGAATCCCGGTATGACCTGTTTGGATTACAGGAGTACAAGGCATGGGAACATAATTTCAAGAAATGGGAATAGGGTGTAAAAATAGAAACAAAGAAAAAGGTTACATAATGGTGGCAAGCATTCTCTAGTACATTCATTCCTTTTTTTTGTTGAAAACTATGATTTTCTAGAGTATAAACTGATTGCAAAGGGCGCAATGAAACTAAGATTAGATAGTTTGGAATTCAGGATAAGATAAATTCAGTGGGTAACAAAGACTAGAACAAGCATAAGTGATGAGCTGCTCAGCAACAAGGGAGGGTAGTGTGTTGGAACTGAAAACCCCTTGGGGTTTATGCTATATTGTCTATTTGGTCAGCTTCTGTGCTGTGACATTGTTGTTTCTGGTGGTGTATATGTATTGCAAGTGCTTTAAACTCGAAACTAAATGCTTGATGCTCATGATTGGATGGTTCTCTAGTTTTGACATAATTATTGATGAGTTTTACATCTCCTTTGATTTCCTTCTTATTATGATTCAGTTGATGAGCCATGAGAGTGGCTTGCATGACCGCATCAACCTCTATTATTCAAGGCTCTGCAGTATGAACACAAGATGTTCTGCTGTAAGGAAGTTACCCTTCTGTCTCTGATGATGCATGCAGTCATGGGTTCTTCTTTGCCAACAGCTGCATCAAAGGAGATTTTGAGGGTACTCCTTGGTGGTGGCATCAATTGGAACGGGTAAATTAGATATGGGTCAGGAATGCTACATGATATAAGTTCATAGACAAATCTCCCGATGCCCAAATTGACAGTTGAAAACAGTCCATCTCAGTTGAATTCCCAACAACCGCGTTGGGAATTAATATTCAAGGTCTTGTGTGTAATTATAGTTAGAAGACAAACTCTCCAAATATGCCATTTTGAAGATTGGATTCTTTATTCTATCTTACGTCTATGTCTAGTATCTTTGATATCACATATATTTCATTATTGATGTACATGATTCCAGAAAGAATGTTTGTATAACTCTTTTTAACTGCTATGTACCATTATTGTTTGCTGGATAGACGTGAGTAGAGAAGTGGGGAGTTATCACTGGTTTCCTGAGAACCGTTCCCCATTGTTGTCAATTCCAAACTGACTTTATTTATTTAATTCCTGTTAAATCAATTATTATGGATCATGGGTGGACTGATCCATCAGGTAATCCAACAAGTTGGATAATTTACTGCATGCTCTTGCATTTTTCTGGCATTACTCATTAGGTGGTGTTTTTAGGGAGTTTTTCCATGTTGAATATCTTTATCCTTTGCATGGTGTCATTTGGAGTATGCTTCACTTTGCTGAAAAAACTGTCATTTAGAATGCTTCAGATTTGGTCAATTAGGTGAATGGTATATGTCATCAAACTGATCTTTGAAGAATATTGGAGACATATATTATTAGGGTATAGACAGCTAAGCATCCAATCAACAACATCCCAATCATGGATTAAAATATCAAAATTGGTTGCAGTTGTATTCATATTGGGCTTTATTGGGAGATAAGTATCCAAATCGTAAGACACAGATGTAATTTTTTTTACGATTTATATACTGAAATTTGACGCTCTTTCATCACGTGTATTAAAACAATGTTATGAATAATGAACTAATAGAAAACTCATTACAAGTTCAAGAATAGAAAGACACGTATATTTGGGCTTCTAAAAACAATTTCATCTAACTCCAAGTATAATCGTAGTATGAACAACACTTTAGATTAATGTTTTTAATGTTTAAAATTTTTAAAATTTGGAAAAATAAAAATATTAAAATCAGTAAAACATGTGTAATTAGGCTTATACAATACTAATTTATAAATGGGAAATATAATTTGACTAGATTGAGAAAGTTTTTACATTTTCAGTGTTTTTGGGCTTCTCTGGATTTCGGTTTTAATTTGAAAACACAAATCAATTTGCATTCTTAGGCCTAATATCCAATAGATTTGTATTAGAAATATTGGCTTTAAGCTTAATCAAGCAGAAAACAAAAAACAAGTTTTGAATTTTTCTCATTTTATAGTAGCCAATATATCCACCGATGTTCCTAATGCAGAAACATATGGTAAAATTATCCGGTATCCAGCATATTGGTATCAGTACATTTAAGCTAATATTACGTATCAGCTGATATTTTTATCCATGATTCCAACTAACTGCAATTATGTATGTGCAATCCTCATTATCCAGATTGGTCTAACAAGTGGACAAAAAAATGATCAGCGAATGCTGTCTTCTGTTGCATTTTTGTGTAGTGGGCTGAGAGTATCGTATCCCTAGAATTTTATGCAAGGAAGATGTAGTACAGGAAGAATCTCATCCTTATACTTCCAGATTCGCTTCCAAAAGCAGGGAGGCCAATTGACCTGTTGATTTGCTTCTTCTTGTGTGATTGCTTGTAGGTACTATTGATTGTAGAACTCCTTTGGTTTCTATGTCTAGGAATGTTGTTAAAGGCATTTCATAGGGGGCAACTAGGGGTGCCTAGGCTCACAGTTCAAAGCCTAGCGCCTTAACATACCTAGGCTAGGCTCTTTCCAAGAGACACTTATTTTTGAGGATTAAGATGTGCGCCTCATAGATTTTTTTTTTTTTCAAAAAAATTAAATTCATTTTAATATAGCCATTTTATTTAATAATGTAATTGGTTCTTTTAATACTATTTGGTGTTTGTAATATTGGATTGACAAAAGTAATGAGTAATTGATTAGAAGATTAGATGTAAACAATAATGAAGATAATGAATTTACATATGAGAATAATTCTTTTGACAAAGGATTGTGGCTAAGCAAATGTGGTGACACATCACATTAAATTGAGAAATAGTGTGAACTTTAAACAATAAGGGTTACTCCAATGAAGTTTGTAAATAATGAAAATTCTAATTTAGAGAGAAATACAAAGATGAAGTCATTACCCAAATCTATAAGCTAAGAAAGGAAAAGATGATGAATTTTTATTTGATAACGATGATAAATAGTATTCTTTGTCATAAGTATCTTGAAAATAATATTTCAAATTTCTCAATGAATTTTATTATTGTTGTACGTTTACAGTGAATTGTGCTTGTTAATTGCTATTTTTTCTATTGGTATTTAAATTATGAGTTTGTATAAATATTTTTTTGGTATTCTTATCCTATTATAAGCTTAAAAAATGGAATCCCTTACAAGAATGTTCCATATACAAATTTCCAATGGGTGATTGACTTCCATCGGACTGCGCCTTATGCCTTGCGTCTAGACTCCAGGGACCCTTCATGCCTTTAAAAACACTAGAATAAGCATCTTGATCAGCTTCACTGTTAATAGGAGTCTGATGATTTTTCTGAGAGTATTCACATCAAAGGTTCAGTTGAGAACACCCTCGTTTCCAAGGTCTGTCTTCTGTTATTAGTTCGTCTACTGTAAAAACTTATGCATTTGCATTTATAAGAACAGAGGGTTTGCAGTTGTCCATAAAAGGGCTGAACGGATCTATGGATGATCTAGATGTTGACATTTTTGCCATATATAAGGCTGAAGTGAGATACTGCCCTTCCAGGTTTATTAGCCACCTTGATGAGCATCTCTGAAAAAAAATAAGTGGTTCTGGAACAATATTTCTTCCATTAACGCTGCAACAGCATATCTGTGAAAACATAAGCAGTTCTGGCAAAATTATTCCATTAATGCTTCACCAGTATTCTTTTATCATTCAACACAACTAACAGTCTGAGTGTGGCAAGAATTCAGGGCAGATCTTTTTCTGAAACCAAGGCCTCCTTTTGGTTTGCACATTGATTTCCAGAAGAAATCTATGATTCAATTTTTGATGAGGCATTTTTGGCCTTTTCTCGCATAACTAGGTAGAGCCCATTTTGCTCTCATCAACCCCTCCCCCCCCCCTCCCCCCCAAACATAATCTCTCATCAATGTGTTGATTTTTCATGCTTGCTTTTAGCAGTGCTGCTGTTGCCAGAGTATATATGGGTAAACTCATAGCCACTTTTTTTACTTAGTTGCTCTGTCCTTTGAAGGAGAGTACTTTGCTCTTCCAGATTTGAATTATGTCAGCGGTGTTTTTACTACAAACTTTTTCGTTTCTTTCTTGCTTCAGGCATTGCGTTCCATCTCCCTGAAGCCCAACATTCTTTTGATTTCTGTTGTGTTCCAAGAGGGTGCCTTCAGATCCCATTTACTTCAAGACTATTTAGCTAGCTGCTTTAATAAGACTCAGAGATGGTGATATAATTCAGAGCATTACTCGTGTAAAAGATATGAGATTGGCTACTTACTTGAGATGAATTATTCCTCGTATCTCTTGGATGCCATTAATGTTCCCTTTTTTCCTGGAAGCACCAAGCAGGAGATATCTTCAACAGAAACAGTAAGTCTAAGGGGTAGTTGTCTGATTCCTCTCTTAGGATTGATTTTAAAAACAGGAAGATCTCCATTCACAGCCATGGACAAGAGGACCTAGGAAACACATTCTCTAGGATATAGTAGGAACGTGTTGAATATAGATTTTGAGGATTTCCAAGAAGAATAGTATATTAGGAACGTGTTGAATATAGATTTTCAGGATTTCCAAGAAGAATAGTTATTCAATTTTATTGAAGGCCTTAGGCATATCAATTTTTACTTCCATTAAATCCTGCTTCCACTGCTCCTTAGTACAGTGTATGGGTTCTCTGGTTCTTATCATTAAAAGAGATATGTATGACATGAAGAAATGCAGTTTGTTTTGCGATTGATGACACGGTGAGAAGGGGTTTAACTCTGTTTGCAAGGATTTTTTAGAGAAATTTTCTAGATTGAGTCGCATAAGGATATTAGGAAGCACTTAATACTGGTTGACTGATCACTTTCTGAAACTTTGCTGATGAAAGTATGGTTGAGTTCTTTTGTAAGGTTTCCATGTGTGAAGAATTTTTCATCCAGTTTAATGATGTCTTTTGTAACAATTGGCCAATAATTCAATGGAACGCAGCTAGAAATACATCTGGTCTAGGTGGTGTATGTCGCTGCATGGAAGAGACTATTCCTAGTCTATTCATCAGTTGGAATATCACACAATTCAGCATTATGCCTTCGTAACTAGTTTAGCAAACAGACTATCAAGATACTGGCGGAAATTTGGGGAAGAAGATGTGGTGAGTCATCATATAGGAAAAAATTAGAATAAAATTCATACCAATTGTTGTACCTATCATGTTTCTGTGTTTTATGGTAATTAACGAAAATTTTCCTCCCAAAAATGATTGTGGTCAAATATGTTTATGTATCGGCCGAAATAATCGATATATCGGCCTATATTAAAATATCGAATGATACAACCGATATTTAGTTAACATATCAGCCGATATAATTCTGTCAACTTATAATTTTTTTAAATTTTTTTTTTCTAATATATCCAGTATCAATATGATTGCAGCCAATATCAATACCAATATTTCTATTTATGTAAAGTGCTTAAAATAAGTAGAAGTAAACCAAATATGTATAAGTGTAATTTTAATAATTCTAGGCAGAATAATAAACAAATCAAAATTAATGATCAAAATATTTCTTATAGTAATATATTTCTTTACGTTGGATCTATGATTTAAGAAAATGAAGAGATTAGTAATGGCATAACATATAGGAGTAATGTATGCTAGTTAAAATAGAGACGGCATGCTATGTTATCAAAATATACTTCTAAAACTTAAAGAAAAATTATATAATATGACAGTTAGACCCACTATACTTTATGGATTAAAATGCTGAGCAATCAAATAACATGTATAAAAAATAAACATTGCCAATGAGAGAATACTAAGATAGTAAGTGAATTACACTAAAAAACTAAGATCATAGATGATGACATCTGTAGATATTTGAATGTTGTACTTATACAAGATAAGATGAGGAAAGCTATTTCATGTGGATTGGATACTTAAAACGTGAGCCAAATGAGGTACCTATGATGATGGATGAGTTACGATCGGAGGAAAGAAAGGAAGTAGTCTTAATGAAATTTGGAGTGAGGTGATAAAAAATAACTTAAAATTATTTCTATTATTGGAGGATGTTGCACTAGATTGCGTTGTTTGATGAAAACGGATTCATATAGTGGACCCCACATAGTGAGTCATAAAGTTATGTTGTATTTAGATCAAGGAGTTCTGCCAGTAGTGCTTCCTCTAGCCTCCAATCACATTGTTGTACAGGGGATTTGAAAAACTGCTTCTCAATGAGGTTAATTTAATGGTTGTTTTCCCAGAACATGTTCTGTTCTGTTTTTTCAGCATTTTTTTTTTTAATATTTCCAAACTTTTCCGTGTGAACAAGAATATATGAATTTGATACATTTGTATTTTTATCACTAACAATACAGTTGCACATTCTTCCTCTCTGCCCCATATTGCATTAAATCTGGAAAACTTCTGAAATATGGGTGGTAAACCTCTTAATTGGAGGAGGGGTGAGCAGTCTGATGAAGCTTGCAGATGGTGCTTGGCAGTGGTTTAAGGGGAGGCATTTGTCCAGTGAGTGTTTGAAAAGCCTCTGTCCCCGATTTCCTTAATTACTATTCTTCCACCTCATTTGCAAAATCAAGCATCAGGGCGCAACATCACAGTTCCAAATCCATTTGTGTTGAATTGTTTTTTTTTTCAGTGTTGAATTGTTGATTGCAGTTTCGAGGGTTTTTGTAGAGTACTGGATGCATCGGCTGCCACACCATATTTCTTTTGCAATGCCATTAGAGTGGCCCATAAGCAGGATTGACATATGTAAGTTTGACTGATGTGATCTTAAGTCTTCAAGAAAGCTGCTTGGTTTGTAACCTTCTATGATTTGTGGCTCTACGCAATTTCACAGTGACCAATAATGATGGCTAATACCATCATTGTTATTGATGGTTGATGAGACTCAAGAATCTATGCATAGGACTGAATTACATAAAGGTTGATACTGTCCCTTTGATGAAGGAGAAGGCTGCCTCCATTACTGTGTGCTGGCTTAGCATGTTATTATGGATTGAGTTAGATTGGCTGCTTGTTTTTATTAAGTTTAGTTTCACAACAAAACTAGGTTGTAAATTGCTTACCAAGGCTTTCATTTGTCGTTTTATGGAGATATGCCCAATTCCGTGACAATTCCAAGAAATTAGTTTCATGGAAACCTCTTAATCAGAACCCCTTTATTCTCACAGTGTTCTTTCTTCATTTTGAGGCGCTAACTTCTTCATCTCCCCCTCTGCTGTGAAATTGTTCCCCCATCTTTTTGGATGGAGACTAGCTGATCTCCTTTTAAGCAAGCCTCTCTCAAAAGCATTTGGAGGTTAGGCTAGATTTTAGTGGTTCTGTTGTGTCAAGACTTGGGTAGTCGAGTGATAGATTTATGCTGTAATCAGCGTGCTTTCTGGTCAGGGATTGAAATAGTATGACCAGGGGGGGGGGAATTCAATGAGTTCAGCGTTTGATGTGCCTTATAGTGATAGGGTTCAATAGGAAATGTAAATGGCGGAAAGGTTTTGTTTGGATTAGGATGGATAATTGGATAAAAGAAAGACTCAGTAATGGTGAACAAAACAATTTGGCGGAAGCAGAACAGGGGAAAGCTCATAGGCTTTTACCTTCACTGAGGAAGGGAAGAAGTTGTTATTGAGGTAATGTCACCATACTGGTTTACAAATATGTTCATTATAGTTGTTCATAGAGGAAGGGGAAGTCTGCATTTATTCTTGTTCCATTATTTTTATATATTCACCCTCTCTTTGACTATGAACATGAGATAATATAGACTGCTTGATTCACAAGTTTCATCACGGGGTATTGTACTTTCAACCAAGTGCATATGAAATGTGCTTGAAGTACCTACCTCCCACATTCCCATTCCTTGCTTTCGACATGCCAAATGAACCTTCTAGACAGGAAAAGGTTGTCAAGGTGACAGAAAGCTGGCACTAGTTATTTTAGTTTTTGCACCACAGTTATTCTAACCCTTTCTTGTCCTTATTTACTTAAGGATTAATGAAGCTCATGACTTCCCTGGTACTGTATTTGGTTTCAGAAATTGGAAGCTATTGATATTTTTGTTTAACAGTGGTCATGAACACATTTTCATTGCTTTTTCCGTTTTTCTCACAAAATTTCCAAGATCCATATTGGGGCTAAAGTAATTATATGAACTAAAAAATTAGAGATTGCTTGGTGAGTATCTTCTTAACAAAATCTTCATCTAGTGTATAGAACAAAATCTAAGTTGAGAAATGTTTGGAGTGTACCATTTAGGTTCTGGGGGACACCATTTAGTGGCATGGATGCAAATCCATTAATGCCATCAGTGTTGCATTCAGCTGATGCATGAATCGTGCACCTCGGTTTCTTTGCTCATCATGGAAGATTGTGTTGCCATGATTGCTTCATGGAAGATTGCAAATCAATTATGGCTGTTGATAGCAATCATATCGATATTGGATATATTGAACAATACATATCGGTATCAAATGTATTGGACAGGAACAAATTTCTAAAAATTATAAGCTAACAGAGCTGTATCTGCTAATATATTGGCCTTGTCAACTAATATAAAAATATATTATGATATTATCACGGTATCGAAAAATAGCGGTATTGGGGGGCCCCGACACCATACACATTGGTCAATATGTATTATATCACATGATATTTTCATTAATGCTTTGATGACAAGACGAAGTTCATTGATTAATGTAATTAATCCCATCTTGGAAACTCACGCTTACATTAGCTAAGTAGATCAAATCTTGTGTCTACCTGTAGAGAGCAGTGTGGGCATTTGAGTTTATACTCACTGGCTGAGTGTAGAAAGTTCACTTTAACAAAACTGCCAAGTGGGTTAAGCGTGTACACTAGCTTTGTGTGCAGATTCTTCTCAAAGTAACGAAGTGTTAGCTTGGTGAGGAGTTTAATCAAGTTCCTTTTGCAACTTTGGAATCTAGATTTGGAGTAATTCCATCAATTGTACGATCTTGTCTGTGGATATAACTCTCATCCCGAGAATGAGCTATGTAAAATTATTGTCATGTGTGCTGTTTTCTTGTCATATAGTAAAGTCATCCATCCATCTAACAAATTGATGCATAATTTTGCATCTTGAAAAAGTGCATGCACCATGTGGAACTGCCTTCAAAAACATACCACTTTGAACATTGTTATTTGCCAAATTTTTTAGGGAGCTATCATTTGGTTATCATATGCATCATGTAACATACTAAGCTTTCTTTCATTTGGGCTCTTCCATATCACTGTGTGCCTATGATCTGGAGAACTCTAACCAACCCCTGCAGTTAGTGAACATATGGTGTTATATGATTTTGCAAGCCACTTATTTTTATTATTCATTTTGGGTGGGGTAACCTTCCATTAAATGGGTTGGAATGCCCGTGTGCCTAATCTATTTAACAAACTTTTTGCAGTTGAAAATGTTTAGACTAGTCATATATGATCTTTAGTGCTCTTTAACAAAACCTTGTGATCTCCTCTGACTTTCAATGCAAAAATATATTTATTTTTTCGCACATGGTTGTCACTGGGATTTGCAACTTGACTCCCCTGCAGTGCTAGGTAAAGTGAAAGATTTCTTAGGGGTCATTTCAGAAGCTAACAAAAACCTTCAGCTTAGTGCAAAGGTATGTAGGTATCTTCTATAGTCAGCTCAGCATTGTTTTCCTCTTTGTCCTCAATTCCAAGGTTAAATACATTCACTGACATGCAGGACAAGCCTGACAACTATGATATCGAGGTTCTTACCGGGAATGAATCGCACTTAATCGAAATGGTCAGTGAGTTTATTTCGTGGTGCCCACCTCTTGGAAAGAAGCAGTGAGGCTCAGGATTAACATACTGTTGCTTGTAATTTACAGGATCTGATGCTAGGCATTGCTGATCTTCACACTCCGGAGGCTGTGGCTGCTGCTGATGCAGCAATTGCTGGACATCAGTCGGTTCTTGATTTACCTGCTGACAGCAGTTCTTCCGAATCGATAGGCATCGGTGAAGATGATGAAGATGACGCCAAGCAGACTTGCTCTCCTGTTAGACACCAAAACTCAGAGTGGCAACAAGGTGATACTGTAAGTGAGAAATTTCGGAGCCACCAAAAGAAAAAGCGACAGAAGATTGTCGAGCTCTCATAAATGAGCAGCCATCTTTCAGGCGACAATCTTCTCTTGATGCGAGGTTCCAGCTTATGGTTATTTATGAGATTGATGAGCATAAACCGAGCTGTTGGGGGATCATACGATTGCATCGGAAGTCGTGGGGTTTCTTCAACCAATGGGTAAGTTGTGCTTAGAATTAGTATAACAACAACAACAACCAGATTTGGGTGCTGTCAGCTAGAGGTTTAGAGCATCATTGACTGGTGATGATATCATATTCAAGGAAAATTTTTCATTAATAGGTGTTAGTTTTTAATATCAAGTAGTACATATCGAAGCATGGCTATATATATAATTTTTTAAAAGGAAAGTTGATTTCGGAGTTTAAGTTTTTTTTTTA
>JAODPA010024960.1:23323-33889 GCA_025585075.1 Nepenthes mirabilis | reverse complement strand
TAAATTAAATTATAATATCTTCAACAAGCTAATTATAGTTCTAGTAAATGTTTTATAAAATCAACATCTATATTTTACCTTTACTATTTTGCACATTATAATTGCCAAAATATGCAAAATATTTTAAAAAAAAACTATCTGAATAAAACTTGTCCAAAATGAGTACCAAATACGTCCAAATATGTCCCAAATGTGTTTGAACATGTCTAAAATGTATTTGAATGAGTTAGAATGTGACAATTTTTTTTTCAAAAAAAAATTTGGAGACATGTCAAAACGTACTCGACATGTGTTGGAGTGGGTCGGTATTCAATACATGCCAAACACCCACAGTTTAGCCCCAGGAGAGTGTTGTGTGTCTCAGTTTACTAGTGCGAGATATGTAAAATACTCAGGTACCTACATCTGTTCTAAGACTAAGCATGAATAAAACAAATGCATCCCAAAACATTAAGGCAACTCAAAGCATGTTTATTTTCAAGGAGTATCAATATAGTTGGAGGAAGCACTAACCAAGTGCAATGGCAATGTTGACCAACGCTGTCCTCCATATGTCCAAATATTGCTCAAAGTAAATATAGAACACTGAATATGGGAAGATATCTATCTGCAGCCAGAAAGTAATTCGATTATGACATACCCATGGTACAGGGACTAGAAAATACATAACATAATTAGACCTCAAATGAAAGATACAATAATCATCAATAGATCGAACTTAATTGTTGTTAATTTATACCAGTAGGGGTGGTTACCTCCTGTCCTGAAGCAAAAAAAAAAAAAAAAAAAACAGAAATGCATGCGTTTGGGAATTATGCAGAATCAGTACCTTCAAAGAATCAGAAACTCTTGAACTGAACTCTCTGGCAGCACGCATGGCATTAACGTAATCCCCCTATGACAAACAAGTGGATCAAACAACACAGATATGCATGCATTCCCTATTAGTTGCTACCATGCAATAAAATATTGGTATCAAGCGTGACAAAATCATGATATGCTATTGTATAGGAAATATGCCCCGACAAAACGGCCGATACTCAAAATATCTACCGATACTTTTGACATATCAATCAATATTTGCCACCCATCAGGTTCCGATACATAAGTTATGTCTGATATCATTACATATCATCTAATACAATTGATACTAATACTGATACTGATATATTCATCCATGGTTGCTACAAATGTCAACATACTTGTTTGTTAAGTGGAGTGTGGTATGTGCGAAACTCAGATGCTCGTATGACTCCAGTCTCATAACCTGAAGATGGGTGTCATCACATTCTCATAAGAATATCCTACCACAATCACAAGCTTTGAATAGCATGCTACAATGTCACAGGAACGAGAAGCATGCCACACAAGCACAAAGAAGATATTTCACGGACCATTCAAATCCAAGCTTTTAGTGTAGGCTCCATGACCCCCCTTAGCACAATCGGCAGATGGCAATGCATTAAGAAACCAAGGAAGCTTTTCTCTAAATTGCACAGTTGATGGACGATTGTAATCCAAGTCTGAGTGGCGAAAGCACTGGAAGCAACAATTTAGTTTCAAAAAACTTCATGTGGTTACTGAATAAAAAAATGTTGATACGAAAATTCGTTGCCCAAAACTATTCAGAGCATAGGAACGTTACAGTGGTACACTCGCTGCACAAACCCCCAAATCCACAAGGACCTTCCTCAGGTATGCAGCAAGGAGGCTGAAGAGAAAAATGAATCAAAATTAATAACTCACTGGAAAGCAAGATGTAACACAGTGACATAAGATGGGTAGCTGATTTGTCTTTTTTTAGAAAACAATATATATATCAGCAATAACACAAACCACATATCAAAGCAAAATTCATACCAAATAACAAATAGTAACCATGGAATGAAATATAAGCTGATGCATATTGTAAAGGACCCCCCGTACTGATATTTTTCAATATCATGACAAAATCACGAGACGTCGACGTGTTGGCAGTATATCATGAGATATTGGCCAATACATTCCATATTTTCTGATATATAGTTCAATATTTTCCCTCAAGTTCCGATTCATAAAGCAATTATGTCCGGTACATCCGATACATGTCACAAAATACCAATAAGGCCACGGAAGACACTGATATCAATATTTTCATCCATAATAGCAACACAAGCCAAAGCTAATAACGGACCAATATTTAGGGTAAGAATGATAATTCTGAGAACAGACATTATTTTAAAGAGGATAAAATAGTCAAAAGGAAGGAAAAGGATGGAGTTGATTAGAAGGTAAAAGATTTGAGGTCAAATTACGATTCTTGTTTTAAGATGGCAAGACTGGTCAACGTGATAACACATGATATCTCACAAACTCTTACAAAAAGAGGCCGAACCAACCTGATCATCAGGAGGGCAATAACTACCATTTATAAACTTCCGACAGCAACCAAAAGCTTCGGGTGATAACCATACAAGAAAGTCATCAAGCCACGAGGCAGCTGGCTTAGCAATGTAACTCGACTCTGGTGTTAAGGATTCCTTTGATATCTGCCAAAGGATGAAGTGATGGATTAGTTAATAATTTAAACAAAAGACCACGGCTGCAATATATAAGAACCAGCAAAGAGTAAAGTGAAGAATAGAGTAAACAAAGGAATGATGTCATATCACAGTTAAAGGCAGATGTTAACAGGCAACATAACCTCCCAAGGTTCATTAAGAATGCATCAATTTTGTTAAAGCAACAAATGCAAATGCTCTAACAAGGACACTATATAGGCACATGCAGCACATCCCAGTAAATAGGACATTGAAATTAAAACATCTTTCTTTAAAAGATCATTCTACCTATATCCCTCAATTGAGGGTTTGCTTCTCACTAAATAGCTAATTCCATCCCTGATTACAACAATTAAATTCTTAATTTGCATCCTAATTACAATCAATTATAACAAATTACAATCAATTAAAATCATTTTAATAAAAAATATATATACAATTATGGTAACTATCATCCTATGGATCTTGCTAACATCCCTCTCAAATTGATATTGGCTAATCAAAAGGTATTAATTTGTCAATCATAAATTGATATCGTTGTTGTGATAGTCTTAGTAGAAATATCCACCATTTGAAGATGAGTAGAGATGTGAGGATAAGTGATCACATGTTGGTCAAGTGTTTCGCGAATATAATGACAATCTACTTCAATATGCTTTATACGCTCATGAAGAACCAAATTAGTGGAAACTAAATAGCACTGACTTTATCAGTATAAAGAGATGTAGGATTAAACTATGGAATGCCAACTTCCCCCAACAAGCCTCTTAAACATACAATCTCCGAACAAACCAAAAATATTGCATAATACTTCAACTCAGTGGATGATTTCGATAACCAAGCATACTTCTTACTCTTCCAAAAACATGAGCATTACTAAAAAAACATGCACCAACTAATAACCGATCAATGAGTATTCACACAACCAACTAAATCAGAATCATTAAATCCCATCAACATGAGAAAATTCTGACTCGGAAAGAATAATCCTTAACAAAATGTACCTTTTAGGTATGGAACAATAAATTTTACTACTATTAAGCATGTCTAGGTACCTGCATAAACTCACTTATTGGACAGCAAAAGAGATATCAGACCAAGTAATTGTCAAGTAATTCAAACTTTCTACTAACTGCCGATATATAAATGAATCAGATAGTAAGTCTCCTTTCTCTTCTCGAAACCTTTAATTAATACCATAGGTATAAGAAATGAGTTTCCATCTTAAAGATCGACCAAATTAATAATCTCTTAGATGTACTTGTGTTAGTGTGACAAAGTGCCAATAGAAGTAAATTGTATCTCAAGAGTATGATTTTACTGCAATAAACCACAATCTTTCATATAAAAGAAGTCCTAAGATGTAATTGTAATTACTCAATTAACTGGAGGTCAGATCTAATTATAATAATATTATCCACATATAAAAGAAATATAATGACTCCAATAGCGGTCTTTCAAAGAAAAAGCGAGGAATCAAACTGACTTTTAGTAGAATTGAAATCAAGAAGAGTGGAACGATATTTGTCAAACCATACTCGTAGGGCCTGTTTTAAGCCATACAATGAACATTTTAGCTTACAAACCTCATACGAGTAATGAGTGAACATACGGGGAGAAGTCATGTACATTTCTTCCTTGAGATCCCCGCGTAAGAATGCATTATTAACATCCATTTATCAAATAGGCCATTCTTTTGAAGTGGCAATAGTCACAATAGTACACACAATAATCATTTTTGTCATTGGCACAAAAGTCTTTTTATAATCAAGACCATATTTTTAACGATTGCCAATTGCCACGAATCATGCTTAAAATATCTCAATAGAACGATAAACACATTTGCATCCGATAGGCTAGGCTCCAAAGAGACACAATACAATATCCCAAGTATGGTTAACTTGAAGAACCCAAAGCTCGTATTGCATAACTTGTTGCCAACACTTTTTGAATAAAAGCTTGAGAATGAGATAAAAGTATAAGAGTAGTATCCAAAGTTGTCTGATGAGAAGTATGAGAAAGCTATACCTATCAAGAGAACACGTAATTCGAGTTGACCAACGAGGTGCAGGTGTTGTGCAATCAAACAATGCTCCACAGTCGAAAAGAGGTCATAAATGAATTATTTGATACATAATGTTGGGCTTAAATTGGTTAATAGAGCACATGTCATCAAAAGTTGAAAGGATGCTGAAGTAGTATGTGAATAACTCGAGACTAGAAGATTAATTTTCAAAAAAAAACCACATGACACAAAATATGAAAATTGTTGGCATCTACATCAAAACAAATCCTTTGTGGGCAGAAATGTGCACTTGGGAGCTTGAACTATAAGCTTATGATGTTCAATTGGTGGTAAGTAGACAAAGAAAATGCAACCAGATGTATGAAGAGAATGATACTCTGAAACAGCTCTAAACAAATGATAATACCTGGAACATAATGTAAAATTTGTGATGGTAAACAATTAATCAAATAAAGAGTCATAGATAAGGCATCTACCTAGAATTTAGTAGGTAAGATGATTCAGTTAACAAGATACAAATAACATCCAAAAGAAGGCTGTTTTTATGCTCGACGGCCCCATTTTGTTGTGGAATGTAAAGACAAGGATGTTGGGAAAATATGCCTATTATTGTTAGATAAGTCTGAAAGTTATTTGACATTTATTTTGTTAGAATCCAAGCATAATATTTTAATATGTGTCAAAAATTATGTTTTAACATAAACAACAAAATTTTAAAAGACCAAAAGAACCTTACCTTTTGTGTGAAGAAAATATATTAAAGTAAAACAGCTATAATTACCAATGAACGTCACAAAGTACTTGTAGTGAGCATGAGAAATTACTAAACTCATAACCCATATAATAAACAATCTCAAAACTTGTAGAAACATGACTTCCATATAAAAGAAAAGGTAAAGTTTTACTTTTACAAAGTTTACAAGAAGCATAATCAAATACCATATAAAATAACGAAAATAAATCTTTACTTTTCAAATGATCATGTTTCATAAGATAAGTCAAAATACTAGGGTAGTGATGTCTCAATTGTTTATGCCAAATATTACAATAAGCAATAACAGTAGTACAAAGCTAAAGAAACATAATAGAAAGAGGAAGTTATAGAGGAAATAGACATCCCACTTTAGGGGCCTTCGCTTTTACCTCCCTTAACGCTTGATCTTGCACAAGATAATTATTACGATTAAAATAAATTTCACAATAATTAACAACAAACTATCCAATAGAAATTAAACTCATAAATAATTCTAGAAATATAAAAACATTACCAAAGTAGGACCTCAAATTTCCAACCTAAATGATGCAAAGAAAATTATCATTAGCTACCTAAATATGTTTCCCACAATCATACTTACGAATACAATATACAACATCTATACTACACATCATATGATTCGAGGTAGCTAAGTCAATTAATCAAGAAGAAGTGAGTAATTTTTGCTTACCTTGAAACCCTAGTGTGAAAAAAGCATAAACAATCATTTATAATGCATCTATACTACCCATCATATGATTTGAAACAGATGAGTCAATCAATCAAGAAGTGAGTAATGTTTGCTTACCTTGCAGTGCTAGGGTAGAGAAAGCAAAAATAATCATTTATTATACCATTTCGGGAGTGAGCAAAGATAAATGAGCATTGGATGGCTAATTATTGAGAGGATGGGTCTAGATGGCAATTGAAGTGGATTGGATATCAATGTGGAAAGCCTGAGCTTGTCTATTTTGAGGCCAAATGCGATAATCCTTAATGATATGCCCATTCTTTTTACAATAATTGCAGAATTTCTTACTATAATTGTTTACAATACGTTTATACTCCTTACAACTATGGCATAGTACCTGTGACTTGAACTTTCCGTACCCCAGAGCAACATATGCCAAATTAACCAGCATGAAAAGTACTGTTTCTTATGTTATGCTAATTTGTGTTGTTAGATATTACTCTTCATGCAAAGATTCACCTAAACATACATCGAGGGATGGAACAAGATTGTGATTAGGAAGACTTACTCGTGAAGTCTCAAACTCCTGTCTCAATTTCATTATAAACCGATCCCTTAAACTCTATGCATGAAATTTTTGCAATGTTGTAAAAGCTACCTTGAGTACCTTAGAATGAACTATTCCAATATATTCATTCAATAAATTAAAAAATCCAGCATAGAACTGTTCAGCTAAGAGATCACCTTGTTTATAATTTGCAATTTCTAACTCCAGTTGAAATTTACAAGTATTGTTATCTTAGTTATAAATTCGCTTCATATAATCCCACATTTCTTTGGTAGTAGTAAATGATCAAAGATTATTAACTATATGGGTTCAATAGATCCTGATAACCAATAAACAATGAGAGCATCTTTGCTTTCCCATTGAATGAACTTTTTCAACTCAGTGGAGCTATAGATAACACATCTAAGTGACTCTAGAGTTCTTTTCCCTTTTCAAACATTTCAAATTAGAACCCCTAGATGGAGTAATTTTTTCCATTGAAATGAACAATAGAATCTTCTCCCAACATTAAATTGGAGGGCAGAAGCTTCAAAGACCAATCTTTAAAAATACACCACATGGAGGGCAAGAGAAGCACTTGCTGCCATTATACTCCTATGAAAAACAACCCGCAGTGTTGTTGGAGTAATTCTGGAGAGACAGGCATGTGCTGCTGTAATTACTCCTCCAGAAAACCGCAAAAGGAAGCCCACAATGTTGCCTTTTGCTACTTGTCTAGTGAGAGAGACAGAGAAAGCCCACAAAACCACAAATTCAGCCTCTAGGTTTACTAAGGAAATATGCTGCACTTTGAGAGAGAAATACTGAGCTACGAAGAAGAAAATCACATGACATGCTTTCAATAAAAAATCACAACCACAACCGAGAACCCTTCGATCAAAACCCTAGGAGGAAGGTAATGAACGAAGAAAAAAAATAGAAAGATTCAAAGATGAGGGACCGAAATCACCATGAGAACATGGATTTCTAGAAATCTAAGACACTCAAAGATATGATACTCCAAGAAGAAGGAATCAATTGAAATGACTCCACGAAATAATTGAAGATGCTCAAAATAATCCACGAAAAAATCAATCAAAATGAAAGTATCACAACAAATCAATTGAAACAAGTGAGAAAGGTAGACTCCTTCCTCTATCATGTGGGAAACCACATACAAACCAACAACCAAAGAAAACAGAAACCAATAGAGTCACAATTGATTCAAAAGTGGCTTTGATACCATGTCAATTTGTCTAAATGTCCTCAATTGAGGGTCCTTCTCATTAAATAGCAAATTCCTTCCCTAATTACAGCAACCAAATTCCTAATTTACATCCTAGCTACAATCAATAATAATAAATTGCAATTAATTAAAATCATTTTAATAAAGGAAAATACATAAAATTATTAAAACTATCATCCTACAGATATTACTGACACCAATGAATATGACGTTGAAATTAAAACATCTTATTTATAAGATCATTCTACCTATGTCAAAATGCTGAGCATGCAAAACACAGAAGAGGATTGACGTAGCAAACCCTGAATTAGGGAGTTATTGTATAGAGGAAAGTGCAGATCTAATGTCCTGAAACTTATCATGTCAAATGTCAAGAAGTATTTTTTCATGAGCTTAACAGAAGAATCACAATGTGCAGTTCCATTGGAGATCAAGTCAACCCCCACTTCTTATGACGTTCCATCTTGGGAGTCATAGCCCCATAACTAGTTTCTCACAACACAAATATGAACTTGATCCACCATCAATTACAGTTGCAATACTTATCAAGCGCACTTAAAAGGAAAGTGTGGTTCTAGTTTCCCATAGGTACTACACCAAAAAAGAATACTGCTCTCAACCATCTACTCCGCATTATGCTTTTATGACTAGATGAGACAGTCCCAAATTAAGCAAAAATTACTGCCTGCCTCTACTGAACATCGACAGGAGGACACATCTGAATCTAATATTTGGAGTTCCCAGATTCCAACAACATCAAATTTATATTTCAAAAGTGGTAAGCATTTCCTTTTTTGATAAAATCCTCTGTCATCTGAACGTATTAACTTCCTAAGTGTCTTGTTAATGAATTCAACGGAAAGAACTGATATTTTGATATGAACTCAAATGGTAAGCATATCATAGAAAGTTAAAGCATGCCAACATACGGCATATTCAGCTACTCTAGAAGCAAACAATGTTTATTGTTACACTTAGAGAGTGTGTTATATATATTAGAAACTGTTAAGAAGCTCTAATGAATTATATTGCAAGCATACTGCTCAGAACTGTGCCTCCATCAACAAAGTTAATCAGGTAAAACGAAATGGATATGAAAGGAAGGATGGTGAATTGGAGACAGTGTATGGTTTATTCAGATGCATTGAACCTTACATGACTACAGAATGGAATACGCGAGGCACATTGTAGACAGGATTCTTGATATTGACATACTGTCTAGCTAAGCAGTGCAGAAAAATTAAATCATTTGCCAAAAAGTTGTCTCTCTAATTACCTCATTCAGAAGGGAGTTTGCGTCACACTTGCTGATGGAACATAACAGATTTGTGTGCCTCGATTCTGAGCTGAGTTTGATCATTCAAAGTCAGATGTATCAAAATTGCAAATTTGGAATTATGTGAGGTAATAGATTAACAAATGCCACAAAAAGAAGCAAACTACAGAAAATTAACACATAATTTATCATGTTAATGAATTAGAATGCTTCAGCAGTCAGTTAGTCACACTTGATGGCCACAAATAATATGTCTGCCGAAATTCTGCTGCTTAGGACCAAAGCCAATACTCTCTTATATTGCAATTTGCAACTGAAAATGACAACTTTATTTGGAATCTTCCCAGCAGTAACTCTGGCAAAATCAAAAAGCAAAGATTCATACATTACCACTGCACTACTAATTTGTGGTAATTTGCATAAATGCCTTGCCTCTTTTTCCTTTCCTCTTCATTATATTTTTTTCTATTTTTTTAAAGAAAATGTATAAGATAATAATTGTATTTCACAATTCAGCGGCCGCACTCTTGCCCCCCAAGTCTTTATTTGATTTCCTGGTCATTTAAGTACAAGCAAACTCATAATAATATGTAGTATGGTGTGGAAGCATGATGCTTCCTCCCTTCTACATATTGGCAATAATCTTTCTGGACAATCAATCAACAATCCCCAGCTATTCCAATGGTTAACAAGTTCCAAGTATGTAACCTCTTGTCCAATGTCAACAGAAACACAAGATTTTTAAAGAGCAACAGGCACATGGCAAAGTGCCAGTTAGGATCTAGCTGTTCACTGGCATTTATGAAGCAATTAGGCTTGAATGTTATAACAGCCAAACACAATCCTGCTTGTTTAGGCATTCTTCCAATTACATAAAATGGTTCATTTCTAATTCCAACAAAGAATAACCAAAAGAAAGCTGAAGTGCCATAATGAAGCTTGTTTTTGGGCAGCAGTGTGTAAAATAAATGATGTTGAGTTCTAGTTTGTAAATTTTGCTAAGAGAGCACTCTATTTTTTCATGTGAAACTGCGTAAAATTTTCTTTTTTGTGCTTTTTTCTAATCCAAAGAATTGAACTGGAACTGGCAATGGAATAAAATTAGAAGGTAACAAGTAAATGGCTTGCTAAAAGGCAAGAAAAAGTAATATCAAGGAAACTACCTGTAGTTATAATCCTTTACAACAAAATATAAAGGGGGTCCAACTCTGAGATATTCTGAGATGTTATTAAAATATCCCTGTGGCAGATATAGGTTCACGAGTAAGGAAAATAAAAGAATCTCAAAGTGGGCCACAATAGAACAAAAACAAGAAGTAATAAGATCTGCAAAGACAAACCTGAAGATACGAGTCCCGTGGAAGAGCTATCTTTTGCTCTAAGCCAGCTTGAATCCTCGTACACAATGCCTAAAAGATTAATAGAACGCCAAATGGCTAATGATCACATGTACAAATAAATAACACAACATATATAATTTGAATCC